>JAQGBH010004092.1:0-17847 GCA_034698265.1 Sminthurinus aureus | reverse complement strand
ATTCTTTTTAGCTCGGTCTATTTTAGCCCAAAATCGATTTATCCCGGTGCTAATTCGTACGAGAATGAGGCCCCTGTTGTACTTTCATTTTCATTATTTAGAAGCGGCAGCTGAAAAATTGATTGTAACTTTCACTCCATGACACCGAAAAGGTTCACAAAAATCACAAGCGGCGTCAAATTTCCTCATTTGAATCCAGCTGTAAAATCAATCCAAACATTTTTCTGCATGGCTCTTTCGTGAATTTACAGCAATTTAAGGCCTCATGTCTTTTCGCTCGTCACTCATGTGGGGAGAACTACCTACAAACTACACGTCTGACTGAATGCAAGTTGAATATTGAATGACAGCCACAAAGTTGATGAACCAATGCCAATTTCCAGTGCTTTAAATAAATTAGTTCAACGCCGTTTTGGTTTTTTCAACCACATTCAGGAGTTTTTAAGTATCAGATCCATTAATTATTCGTCGAGGAAATCAGTACAAAACCCAAATTTTATATTTTTTCAGTCCATTTCTGTCATATGTTTTGAGCTAGTGTTTTGAGGTTTTAAGTTATATTTATTTTATTCTTCAACTTTTGAGCCACAAGTGCTTCAATTTTTAAAACGTGACGGTAATAATGATGAACTTCTTTCATTTCTGGTTTTTTTATTTTTGTGTTTTGTGCAAAAATTGAAAGAGGAAAGGAAATTGAGAAAGTTTCATACTCAACATTGATGGTTGGTGATTTTTTCAATTGATTTCTGTGTGCTTAGTGCATTGTGCATGTTTTGAATATGGTTAAAACGGGTGTGCTGGAAATTTGTGTATTTTTTGGATTTTAATAATCTCGTGGTTGAACGCCGTTCAGATATTTTGGCTCCGTTTTCACACCACCAAACTGTAGTTCCAATAGTGATAGTTCCTCTCTGTCGTGACATATTACACATGCTGGAGAAATTCTGAGGATTCGTGAATTAACTGATTTAGTTAATGACAAAAATGAGTGCTGGGGCTATTTCGTCTCATGTCTGTTTATTGTGTAAGTGAGTTGTTTGCAAAGCCTTATATTCTTGTTGAATTATAGAACAGAACACAATTCAGCAGAAAGTCACACAACTTATAACTCATGTTGTATAACATTTTGAATGATTTATTTATAGTCGTTGCCTAGCAACCGCGTGGTGAACAAAGGAAGGTCTGGATATTCATATTTTACGTCTCCATGTTTCACTTTCTTGTCCCATTCGAATTCTGTTGACTGTTGAGTAGCGAATTGAGTAAAGACTTATTTCAACTTCTGAGTTGTCCAAAATTTCGCAGCTTGAATAGTTCAATGCCGACGGGCCAAAAAATGACGGTGCGGAGGGATAATTTGGGATAGGTTTATTGTCCATAAAAACTATAGCAAGCACTGTAGAAAAAGTAAAAGTAAAATTTTCAGAAGGCTAAAATTCATCAACATTATTGTCCAAAATCCTATTTCATGTCGTCCATTTTCAAGTTGAGTTTTAACAAAAGGAAAATAAAAAAAAATTGTGCTTTCTCATTTTCTTCTTCAAACATTTCCTACGTGTTACATTTTATTCCTTTCCTTTTGACTTTGCGTGTTTGCCATTTTGAATTAGAAAAATTAACTAAAGTCCATTTGGATGATTTATTCATAGTCGATAGTCAATATTCGCACTAACTCGGAGCTTTAAATGTAACCAAGTCAAGCCGCGCAAATTTAAAAACCTCCCAAGTCCTTAGTTTTGCCATAAATCAATTAGTTTTCTACAACTTTTAAGTGGTTTAAAGTTGTAATAGTTGTTTTACAAAGAGCAAAATACAAAACAAAAAACACAGGCAAACAAATGCTTCCATAATTTCTGCAAAATGCTAAACGTTAAACCTTAAGTAACAGTTTTTAAGTGATAGTTTTTTCATTCAACATTCTAGATTATGGATTCTACGATGCGGCTAACGCATCAGCATACCAACTCTACGCTAGAGCTCGGATTGTACGGCAGTAGAATTTTTGACCGGCGTTCAAATTTACCTTTTATCAAAACCATTGCTCCTCTAAATTTTGTACTTGACAATTGACAATGTGTTGCAAAACCGGGAACCGGGAGCTGAAAATCACCACCAGAGAATCAATATTTTTTACAAAACAAGGTAAAGAACATTGAACATACATAGATAAATATTAATTACTAATTGATTTACAAGCAGACCGCATTTCCATTTTACAGAAGCCTTTAAAAAGCTAGACAATTTGAATCAGCAGTCAGCAATCATGCGTGATTGGTTTTCATTGGGCGTTTTTAAGGGGTGATTGGTTTTGGGGTGCCAAAATTCTTCCCTGGTGGTCGAACTAAACGACTCACTTGCATCGCGATTGCTGGTAATAGTTGATATAATTGTAAGTGGATTTTTGTTCAGTCAAAGAATCATTTTATATCATGTTGTTAGTTGTTTCACCTTCTTGTTCATTTCCTGCCAAAACATGGTAGTGGAAATGTGTAAGAAAATTCCAAACGGCGTCAGAATTTCTCCAGCTTTTCTATTCAAGTTTTACAAATGAAACTAAATCTTTACGCGGCCTTCTCAATTGTCAATTCTCAATTTATTCCGCCCACACATGATGTTGAAAATATAAATCTTAAATGCAGTGGGCAGTTCCAGTTCCAGCTCTGACTGATTTGAATTGTGATCAGAAACTAATTTCTACAGTTAATGGAGTGGTAAAGTTAGGAATTTCAACGCCGACAGAGCAAACTATTACACTGTGACGAGACAATTTTTTAGTAGGCTCATTCCTGCAGCGTATAGACTGAGATCTGCGAAAAGTTTTTCGCTAGACGTTTGTATACTTTGACATATTGCTCCTTCCCATAGTTAAGCTATTGACTATTGAAAGGAGCAACATGTCAAAGTATACAAACGTCGAGAGAGCAACCTTTCGCAGATCCCAGTCGGTATATAACCAAGAAAATCACAGTTTGGATGTTTGATGCTAAAAATCAATCTCAAAGCAAATGTTGAAACCAAAGATTAATACTTAAATGTTTTGCTGGAGATACTTTTCGTCAATAATTTTGATTTCCCTCAGTTTTTATCACCTTAGAATATATCCATCAAAGAACTACTACTGGAACGATGCACCTAATTTGGAACTGTTTTTAACAAACGGCGTCCAATTTTTACAAACCTGTTGTACAAAAAAAATGTTCCTTCCTGTTAATTTCTTGCGGTAGTCTGTAGTAGTTTTTCTACAAAAATGATTCATGAATTAATCATATTTAAAATCCGAGCCCTAAAAACAAATTTAAGTGTGAGCCGATAAAAGAATTGTATTGCAGAAAACATTGTTTCTGGACTCTAGAGTCAAGAAAATTTGTAAAATGATTTGTTTTTTGACAACTTCCTATGTTTTTATATTCCAGATGATTGTAATTTTCAGTCCAAATTTATTTTGAATAACATGATAATTATGTAGCTACAATTTTCAAAATTGAATTTTGGGAGTCGAGAGACCAAATGCCAAAAATAAAATAAGCCCGAGAAAAAAATCGAACAAATCTGATTTTCTCCGAGGTCGTACACGAAAAGATAAAATAAAATAAAATAAATTACTACAAGAGAAATTCTGTCTCATTTTCATATGTCTCGCTTCTCTTTACGCAACTTTTTCTCCTGTACTTTTTTCGTTCTCTAAAAGCGGAAGAAAGTTCCAGGTAGTAAACTAGTATTTAGAGAATTGGAAAATGTTCACAAAAATCACAAGCGGCGTCAAATCCTCTCATTTAAATTCATGTGTAAAATTAATGTAAACATTTTTCTGGACGCTTCTTTCGTGTATGTAGCATGTAAAGTGTACATTGTAGCAAGTGTACATACAGCATTTCAAAGTGAAATTAAGGATGTTAAAAGTGCGGATTTTTAATGTGTCATCTGTTTTCTTGCACAGACCACAGTTGAGATTTAAGAAGGTAAAAAGTAAAAAATCTCCACGGTTTTAGCCTTGAATAAAATTACTTTTATTAAACAACTTTTACTTGGATGAGCTTCAGAGTTTGGAGTTTGAACGGCGTTCAAGCATGACATTAATGCTACTGTAATTGCAAGGGTGATGGTTGATGATAAATCACAAGAAGCTGCAAATTATGAATTATAATTACTCTAAATACATAAGCGAGTTGATAAGCGTGACCTATTTTGTCTTCAGACCTCAGAAAGTCAAAAGGTTTAACAAAGTGTGTACAAAATTCACAAAATTTTGTCTTCCCCAAGTTTTGAACTTTGAGTTTTGAGGTTGAACATTTGATATTTGATACGATTTGTATGTTGCAGCAACGTCTTCAATCTGTTATTTGGTCACGTCACTTGGCTCATTTTTCTCTTTGTCTTTTCATCCAGTTTTCCGCTTTGTCTCTGTTTTTATATGGTATTGGACTCGCCGTTCTATCTTTTACTTGCCACACTTCACTCTTCACTTTTCAAGATACAAAAGAAAAACCGTCGACGAAAGTGCAAAGGGAAAGAACGCACAAGTTTGTGCAAGGTTGAAGATTGAAGAGCAAGTGATTCACGAATAATCAAATTTGATTTCACACATCACATTACATCAACTTGATTCACTGTTCAACTCAATTTTCGCTTTCCCTTCTCTCTCAAAATCAACTATGAAATCTTTCTGTTTTCTCTGCCCCTTTGCATCTTGTCTCCACATAACATTATGCAGTTCTTCGGTCTCACCTCTTTTGTCTTTTGAATAGAAGAACCGATTTCCACTTGTTTGAAATGAACTAGTTCAACGCCGTGCACACTTTTTAGCTTTGTTTTCACGCGACGGAATTCTAGTTGGAATTTGGGATTTTTTGGTGCTGTGCAACGGAAAAAGAAGGAGCAACAGGAGTCATATTAATTTGAGTCATTAATTTGAACTTTGAACTCCTAGATATTTTACTCAACTAAACGCACATTCTACATTCTACATTCTACATTCTACATTCTAGACTCGAGACGCTCAAGAAAAATTGCTCTGTTTGTTGGTTTTGTTGCTATTTTACACATTTATATCAAATTCTCTGCTGACGATTCTACTGAAAGCTGCATTCTAATCATTCCTCTCTGTCGTCACATACTACATACTACACATTACACATGCTTGGGAAATTCTGACATTTCGTGAATCAACTGATTTAGTTAGTGATAAAAGGGAGTGCTGGATCTCTTTTGTCTTATGTCTTTTTCATGTTTCTCGTGGAGAGGACATGTAAAAAGTTGCATTGAAACACAAAGAAATTGCGTAGTATTTACGATACGCCGAAACCGTAAAGATCACAATCCTCAAAAAAACACATCATTTTAATTGCTTTTATGTTGCCGGGAAACGGGAGATGTGAGAAATAATTTTGTAAGCACCAACCTTTTATTCTCTCAGTTAGTGAGATTTGGAAGCCGTTTCCTCAAAGGCGTCCCGAATTAAGCCACTTGTAACTGAACAGGTAGACAGTCTTCCTGGTAAGATTGTAGCTTCAGTAGCCAAAATCCAGAACTGTGAATCCGTCAGCAGCTTTGTCGTCGAAAAGGATTAAAATTAAAACTAGAGAGGAAACCATGAAGAATTCAAAACTCTAAACTCAAAGCTCGGCGCAATGAGTTTCAAAATTCATTAAATGCTTAAATGCCAAAAATTCAGCTGGCTGCACAAATTGGCTCAACTTTAAACTCACAAAAGTTAGTGATTCCCGTTCTGTTGAGCAATGGTGATTTTAACGCACCTCAGTACATAAATCATTTGAGTCATGGACTGAATGTCGCAGGTTAGACAAAAAACTTGTTTTGCTTCATCAACATGTTTCCCGTCCAATTGATATTGGAAATGGGACAAAGAGAAAATGACGTGGCTGAAAAAGTATTTGAATCTGAAATTCAAATGATGGTCCACATTGGAAATCCCGTGTTTTGTAGTTCCTTCATGAAAAACCACATTTGTATTCAAATTACTATCGAACCCTTATGCAAAAATTCGTGCTTGTTTTTGTAGAAATTGTGAAACAAGAAAATATAAATCCAACTTCTGAAAAGACAAATGTTGATTCGTATGGGAGTAAGAAATCCCGCATGGATTTTGTAGCACGCTGCTTTGCAAATGACCTTTCTTCGCTCAGTGGCGAATTGTTGCCTATGATTCTTGTTGAAATAACATCAAAACATCTGGACAGTAGCTTGAAGATGGAGAAGGAAATTTCTGGCGTGCGGTTCATCAATCATTGGACTGTCGCTAATGACAACAACAACAAGGCAGACGAATTACCATGTTCAAGGAACTCAAGCAGTCCAGCAGAATTCGAATTCCAAATTTCATGCTACTCCAAAGTCATGTCGAACAGCCAAAACAACCAACAACCAAAGTTTTATAACTGGGAAATCCAAGTTGAAGCTGTCAAAATTCTCAACTCCAGCGGATGGAAATGGCGCAGTTTCATTCAAGGCGACGCTGGAAGGTTTTCTCAACTCTGTCGTTAATGACACATGGAAATATCGAAACATGAATAGCAAACTTCTGACTCTTGGAAATCCCAAAAATTGGCAGCCAGAATAATGAAATATTCACTTGAAACGGAAGAATCCAACCGATTACCTCTAAATTGGATTGTCACTGGAAGCACCGACTATAAATTCATTACGAGTGACAAGGTCGAGAAGATGAAGAGCACACTACAGATATACACGACACCGTTTCAAAAGGAGGTTTGGACCCTTCTTTTCCTTTCCATGGTAACCACTATTATTCTGCTCTTGATTCTTGCTCTGTGTTTGAAAATGATTCTTCGAAAATACCCGTGATCTGGGAGATACTGTCCGAACTCTGTATGTGGACCCTAAGGATTTTGCTAGAACAACCTGATCAAAAAACTCATTTGAAAGTCCAAATTCAAATCCACCAAAACTTTATCAAAAATTTGTTGAAGAGAGCAATTCGCCTGATTTTGGGCGTTTGGTTGATGATGAGTTTGATTTTGGTGAACGGATTTCGCGGGATCATCAAAAGTGACTACACGCTGGATTTTCCGTTTGAAAGTCAGCCAAAGTGGAATAGTTGGACGGATTTCCTCAAAGATGGCAGATTCTTGATCTACTACGCCCAAATGGATTGGGAATGTGAAACTAAAACTCAATTATATCCCGTAAAAATCTTCAACCTAACTTCTAATTGGGTCTATTATTTTGATGACAACGAGCCGTCCTATCTGGAATCAAAATTTACATCTCCTAAACGCAAAGCCTTATTAAACTGCGAGTCCAATTGCTCAGACATAAATTTACCCTCCTTTGAAAAATCGGGTTGTCAGAAATTCAAACCCTGTCAAGAGCTGTACAAACTTGAACTGACCTTCTCTCATCAAAGAAAAACATGCACAAACGAAATCCAGAATCTCGTCTTGAATAAATTTAGACATCCCAAAACGGTTTTCATGACGACGGCTCAAGATTTTCCCTTCTATTGGAATCAGTTCAAACGGCAGATGAAAAAAAATCCACAACTTGACATGAAATATGTGCACAATGGACAAGAAGTAGATGGAGCAGTTCGAGAAAACTATGGATTTTGTGGTAGTTTGATTTTAGCGAAAAATGATCCTCAACTAATTTTTGGGCCGTTGAAAACTCTTTTGAGTTCTGGAATTTTGTGGTGGTGGGAAAAATGGGATCAAATTAAATTTCACAAGGATCGGCAAATTTGGAGGGACTCAACTGAATTTATTGAAGAATCTCTTGCGGAATTCAAACCACTGTCATTTCAAGATTCCGATATTCATCTCATCTTTTTAATTTGGCTCCTTTTCCTTTTTCCACCGTTTATTGTTTTTTGAACTGCCGCAGCCTATGACAACAGAAAGTTTCAATTCACAATTGAAGATTTGAGATCAAGTATCAAATTTTGTAATTTCTTAGTTACCATGGTTACCATAAAAATGAGTAAAATCAGGTTAGTCTAGAAACCTACGACAGGATCGTTGACAAGAGAAAACGTTGTGCCATTAAATGTTTGGACTCCAACCAACCATAGAAAATTTTGCACAACATTGTTGGCATGGCTACCGTTTTCACTCGCTTGGTTCAAAATCAACCCAATTTCACCAGAATCAGTAGAAACTTGCAAGGTTGGATTTTTTGCCCCGCGTCAAGTGATAAACGTAAGTAGAAACAGAAAACAATGTACAAAGTTGTGTGCTTGGGTAAATTAATCCAGTGGAAATGAGATGCAAGATAAAAAAGAAAATGTATTTTGTAGTTATTCTTTGTTTATTGAGAGATACACAAACCATTTATCTCTATTACGTAATAAAAAGTTAAATTCATTTTATTTTTTCTCAGTTTTAATTGAATTTTGATGAAAATACATAAACAATCTGAATTTTCTTAATTTGCGTTATTTCCATAAAACTGAGCTTAAGAATAAAAAATCCAATCAAAAAATACCCCACCGATTAAATTATTTTATAGGATGAATGAAAAGATTTGAGGTAAATTTGAGGGGAAAAAACAAAAACAATGTGTAATTTGACGGACAGTTGAGACACAAGCTGAGTTTTTCAATTTCGCTCATCCGCGCCAAGTGTACGTATTATAAATATTATACTTGGAGCTGTCATCACTTCCCGTATTTGGTGGAGGTCCCGATTCCTTGACCCAACCGCCAGTTAGAGACACAGGTGAGGGTGTATTTATCTGGACATTCCCTTTGTACATACAAAATAAACACAAATTCTTCACACAATTCCTTCTTTTCTCAAACCAATCCGAACAAACTTTGTACACAAACTCAAGTGTTTAACATTTTTAGTTGTGGATATTTTACTTACAACTTCCCAGTGAAAGCAGCCTCGCTTCAGCTTGAGCTGTGAAACAGAACAATCCAAATACGGCAGTCAGCAGTAGCACAAGAATTACGCTATTAAATCCCGATTTTCCCCCCATTTCAAAATCTGCTTTTCTACTCTTCAGCGTTAAACTGGAGCTGGAACTCTGGAACTGGAAATTTACAAGTGTCTGATGATGTTTCAACTACTTATGTAAAGACGATAAATGATGAATGACAAAGGGAAAATAATCAACATGGGCAAAATAGCTACATGATTACGTAAATTACGTAATTCAAAACTGAAAAATTGAATGCGGTTGATTATTTAATAAGTTTTGAATGTGCAAAATGCACACGTAATGTGAAAAAATCAATCATCTCTTTAGTTACAAATTCCAGGGTTTCTAACATTTTAAATTAAATTTAATCCACTAAATTTACATTGACAAAAAAGCAAGTTATTCCATTAGTACAGGCAAACCATTCAACTGGTCTGGATCAGACCAAAACCAACCAGCCTTGTTTCTCATGCAAACGCACACTTTTTCTCAAAACATGGAAAAACTCTGTAGACCATAACAGTGCTCAAAAAATTATTAAATGCCAAATGCCAAGGAAAAGCTCGGAATCCACAAAAATGGAAAGTTTTTAAAAAAAGTTTTTTATTTTTAGCCGCGGGGTCTTGTTTAAAGTATTTTGACGCCAAAAATCAAATTTTTAACTTTTCTGGGTCAAACACGAGCCTTAATTTTCGATTTTCGATTTTCGATTTTTGCCCTTTTCCATTTAGTCAAGGAAATTAGCTATTTTCTGATTTTGTAAGAAAAGTGTCAGTTTTACTCGCGTCACTTCAAAGTAAAATTCGTTGAGAGCAATCTGAAACTTGTTTTTATTCCGTGTAAAAATGTTGATATTTGGCTGAGAAATGGAGAAACGCGTTTTCAGAAGTTGAAGCAAAGACAGACATGTGTTACTCATGAGCAAAATCTGTTGCTATGGCTTTCGTAACTAAAGAAAAACACGCACCTTTCCTCATATTTGTTCGTTCTCATTTTCATTTAGAATTCAATTAAAAAGGCGCATCTGTCATTTAATTTTTTCAAAATTTAATGGTTTATTGTCAAAAAAGCAGAGTTGAACTGATTTCCAGCATCGGACGACCTTGTGACATTCCCAACTCGTAATACTCGTCTCTTTTAACTTTTTACAATGTCAATGGAACAATGGAACAATGTACACGAGTCACAAGTGTTCAGTTGTTCATTCTGTACGTTGGAGATCCAATGTACATGATTCAATATTCTATACATTCACTCTCCGCCCTGCGGTTTTCAGCTGGTATAATTGACAGCAAAATAGTACAAAGAGAGCAATAATGACATTTTGATTTGCATAACTACGTCAAATAAATCAACTACTGAACATTTCTACGAAATGATGCTGGTTTGAAACTCAACAGTTTTCCTCATTGAAAATTAAACACGGTGGTTTCAAAGTCACGCGAAGAAACTAATGATTTTCCAAAAAGCAAAGCGGTCTTCATTTTGACGCCCATTGTGAAGAACGTTAAAATCCCGAAACTACTCGATAGAGAACAACCAAACCAACACCAATGGATCCACAATGCTAATGCGCATCCGACCGACCCCCTCAGTAACCCCTGTCACCATGGCAACCGAAGTTAAACCTTCTAACTAAAAAACTACTCGACAAGGAACCACAAAACTAATACCAAAGCACTCCACATGCCACCCCATTTTGGTCCAACCACACCCACACCATCTGTTTCCATGGCAACCGCGAGTATTAGACACAAACTCGAAAACTACTCGATAGGTAACCACCAACCCAACACCAACGCATGTATAATGTCAACGCGCTTCTGCCCAACCCCTCTCGCAACCAAAGATGGAAATTTTGGGAATTAATTCCGGAATATTCCTTTCGCGCGCTACAGCTCTTGATTCCATTCCGTTCCAATTCCTTGCGTTTTTTCTACGATTCCGATTCCATTCCATTCCTCTCTTTTTCTGATTCCCTCTGATTCCATTCCAATTCCTTATGATTCCACAGCATTGAAACACCAATTTTGAAGATAGGTATACTTTTATCAAAGCCAGAACAGTGTTACAAGTGCTACTATTTACTTATAATAATGATGTTATTATTAATGTTAGAAGTTATTGATTATTATTGCAACTTATGTGTAGTAAGTTAATGGAAATTAAGCTTGTAATTTAAATGTTCATTTAAATTTCCATAATGCATTTTAGCTTTTGTTTTACTTATAAAGATTAATTATTATTTTTAGTTTTATTAGTCAATTTTGCATTCTTTTTTTTCTTACACTGAAAGTAATTTTGAAGTTGTCAGCAAAATCAATAATTAACAAAGTCGTCCAAAAGTAAGTAAAATCAATCAAACATTTTCATTATATTATACAAAATTCTGAATTCAGTCAAAATTCCTTTATAAATTCGCTAGTAACTTTAATATTACTATCCGTTTTGTTCTCGGTAACTTTAATAACTTTACCGATGATTTTCGATAGGCTTTCATGACTTTAACATGTAATTCAGATGTTAAATGTTCTGCCAAATAATAATTTGCATTATTGTGCTTCTCAAAAACAGGAACAGAACGAGACCCTACTCTGCATTTAATTGACTTGAGATCAGGATTATAGTCATTAACACCAAGTGCTATACAAAATGTAAGTTTTAGTTATTTTGCCCATTTGCAATTTTGTTGAACATTGGATGCAACAAAATCATAATTATTTGTTGTATTACCTTTTTAAACACACTACAAAAACAAAAGTTGCTAAAGCAAAAGGGAAAACAAAACTAAAGGCTTTTGTGTCTTTGAATGTGAATCAACTTCAACTTGCAGATGCAACAATAATAATTATTATTAATTCATATTTTTTTAAATCATTTGAATCACATACCAGAAATCAATTTTACTTTTGATATTTATAAAACAGGAAAGATACTTATGTAAAAAAGAATAATAAATTTTATTTAAATTTACAGACTATGTTTTACATCTTTCAGCGTTTGGATTGTGAATCACTCAAATCAGCCCGACTCGTCTGTAAAACTTGGAGAGATGAAGCCACAATATCATCTCATGATCTTTATATCTTCAATGTTGACAAGAAAAATAGTCATCATTTGACAATTGACCAAGTGAAAACGTTCATCCGGACAATTTCAAAAAGGAAAATTTCTCACTTGGCTTTGAATGATCATCGCAACATCATCATCTTCAATCTTCTTGATCTTTCTAGGAATGAAGTACAGACTCTAAAATGTAAATATAACCAGAATGAAATAAAAAATCAAGTAGCAGTCAAAGTGTCGCTATGGCAACTGTTGCAACATTGTCGTAATTTGAAATTCCTGGAGCTGCCTTCTTCTTGGACAAATTATAAATCCAGCTTAGCATTGATTGAAATCCTCACGAGTCCCAAGAAGAATCAAAATTTGATATTATCCACCCTTTTGTTGACGGTTGAAACTCCAATGGATGTGAAAAAACTCGAGGATTTTGCAAACTCGGGAATTGCCCTTAAAAAATTTGGATTTTATCCCTGGATTTCTCTTTGGTTTAATCCAGAGGTTGAAAAAATTCTTTCTCAGTCTCTGGAGAAGATTCTGGAATCCAGTAAAAAAACAATGACCCAGTTTTGTCTCATGGATGAACTTGCCTCACTTCCCCTTCAAAATCCCACGGATGACTCAGCTGGAATTTTTTTATTTTTGGGGTGACACATGGAAAAATCATTATCAATTTAAATTTCCTCCAGGTTTTCAATTCCATCTCAATTTTCCAAAATTACACACAGTCTGTTTGAATCTGGGGGCTAAACATGATGATGAAGATTTTTGGATTGCTGTTTTTCACAATATCCAGCCAACAACAAGTGTAAAATTTCTAAGTGTGACTTCAGGACTCAGGACTGGAGAAAATTTCGGACAAGATATAAAAACATTTCCAGAGATTGAGATGCCATGACAAATTATGACAATATTTTTAATGGGTATAAAAAGTTAAAGCTTTTGAACAATTACATCCGCCCTCAACTTGAAAATGATGATGGAGCTCCATTAAAATTCCTGGCAGCTCTTTCTGGATTCTCGGTTGAAAACGTAGGAATTAAATTAAAACATGAAATGGAGTTGGAAGATTTGCAGGCTCTACGATTGAACAAATCACTTTTAGATCTTCCAGGTAAAAACACTTTTTGTTTTATTTCTTTTACAATAAAAAAATGACAAATAATTTTTATAGATAAAAAACATCAAAGGAGAGGAGAAAAAATTTGATACATTAAAAACATTTTACACATTTTACTTTACAGAATTGAACGAGATTGAATTTTTGGTGACATAGGAAGATCGTGGGTATCTTTCCAAGTTTAATGAAAAATATCTGCCCTTTCTAATGAAAAATGTTTTGAAATCCGAAACCAAAGGTAATTTTGACAATTTAAACAATCATTTTTATTTTCATTTTTTTTAGTAGTACAAAGCAAACATACCTTTTCAAAAGTGTTCGTGTTCAAACTTTTATCACTTTTTTTGTTTTTACCAACAGGATAAGTTGACGATAGGCTTTTAGTTGACAATTGAGAACAAAATAAACGTCGGATTATTAATTATACTATAAAATACTTCAACTTAGAATTTTCACTAATTTTATTAATGCAACCATATAAATGAATTTTGTAAGCAAATTTTCAATATTAAATACATATTTAAACTACAAAAATGTTGATTTGTGTTCACATGTGATAATATTGGAAGTTTTTGTTCATTATTCATCGTACTACACATAATAATAAATAGCAAGTTGACTTGTTTTCTTCATTTGGATTAATAAAACGAATTCTTTGTTTACAAATAACAAGAACAACCCAAAATAGTATTTACATTCTTTGATAAACGGTAATAAAAGATAACAATAGTAATAGATAATAAAACTTTGAAATTACTATCATCATCAAAATGATGCACATCGCTACATTTTATTTATTATTATTACCTTTACTATTGTCTCGAGGATTTGCTTGTTTTTTTGGATGTTTTCCAATTCTTTCAATTTTGTGTTGAAGAATTTCCCGTTTCTCTTCACGAAACAAAACTAAATTTTCAAGACTTTTTCTTGAGATACGGGATCGCCGAGCTCGGCTAAAGAATCCCGTAATAGAAAACGTTCTCTCGATTCCCCCAGAAGATGATGGTACTCCTAAGTATTTTCTCGCCATCAAAGAAAGAACTTTCATCTCATTTCTATTTTTCTTCCAATATTCAAGAACATTAGTTGACGGATCTTCAACGGTCTCTCCATACTTTTCAAGATCAGTCTTATCTGCTGAAGCTGTTTCCAAAATTTCATCAAATGCAGCAAACATTGAATTTTGAGCTAAACCACTCGAGTTACTTTCTTGACTTGGAATAGTTTGACTGGCTTCAGCAAATTGTCTCTCAATTATGTCCTTTGCTTCTTCAAGACTCGGAACTTTCAGTCCATTGATCTTTTCAGCCAATCTATTAAGAACTTTAAGAGAAAAAAATAATATTTTTTTTGAAACTAAAGATAAACAAAAGAATAAATGATAATACGTTTTGTTATACGGGTCGAGGTTACATAAAATAAACTGTTCTTACTTTTAATTGTTGTCAATTTCTGCCGAGGATCCAAGAATGAAGCTAAGATGTATTCTTCTTGAAAAAACACTTTTTCCTTATCAAATTTCTCCACAAAAGTACTCAACAACAGTTGCTTAAAGTTACCAAAATATTTTGGAATGAGCTTGACTATTTCTGTAAACAAAAATAAACAAGTTAAAGTCATAAATGATAGCTAAATAATAATTATGTATGATTAAAATTCTTAATAGACGTTTTATAATCTAATAATTTTTTACTTACTATTGAGAGCAACAGCCGATTCATAAAACACGCTATTAGATGTTGGCACCTTGTCGCTTTGTAAAATGTCAGTCATAATGCCAAAGGGAGAAAGAAGACTGTAAATCTCTGTTGACATTTCGACAGAAAAATCAGATGGTAGTTTCGGAAGATTCTTTTGACCCGGCTCCTGGGTAGCAATGGCTAAAACTTTTTTAACAGATGACAAAAATTCTGCCTGTAAAAAAACAAAATCATCAAAATTGGTTTTCGTAAATCATTTTATATTCAGTTATTTTAATTAAATTTTCAATAAAACTCGAGAACAGCTAAAACCAAGCATAGTAAGTATAATTACATTATTGAGCCGTTGCACCATATCCAATAAGCCATTCCACCGTGTTGGGCTTTTAATGATCACATCAAGATTTGTGAGTTTTCTTAACTCATCTGACCATTTGGTAGACCTTTTGAAAAATACCATAACGTTGTTCACGTAATTAAGAAACTTGAGAACTTTAGGATCCTTCTTTACAGCAGTGTTGATCACAGTCTGGAGAAGATGTGCTAAACAAGGAAGTCTTTTTATCGGAAGAAGGGGGACAGGTTCCAAAATGCTTTCTCCATCATCTGAACAAAGATCTTCAACATCACTGCCTTCATCACCACCAGATTCAATATCTTCAGCCTCATCACAGTCACTTTCATCTGTAGTTTGTTCACCAGAAGAACTTAAATCATCCTGTGAATCATTACTCTCAGTACTAGTAGTAGTAGAAGTTTCCAAAATATTTTTCAAAGCAAATGCGGCTTTCATGTTGGAACCTCCGTCCGTCACAACGACTCCAACCTAAATAAAGGTACAAAATAATGCGTGAAATATGCAGTTTGGTATTGTTAATCACAAAATGCTAATATTTTAATTATTATCGAAATATTTAATTTTGAATTGTTCTAATGGTTGAGCTGATCACCTTATTATCAGCTATTTTGACTTCTGAAATGACAGAATTAAATTGTTTTTGGATGTACTTTGCGAAATGTCGTTCATCAAGGGGTTTCAATCGAAGAACATGAGAAATTAGGTCAAAATTTTCATCAACGAGGTGATACTTAATTCCTAAAATAGACGATCTTCGACGAGTACTCCAGATATCGGTTGAGAAATGAATTCCTCCATCAATTCCTTGGGTTTGAATCAAGTCTGTAATTGATGGCTTGATTTCATTTTCAACAATAGCTCCAAGTTTAGAAACATATGTCGGACGACGCTGGACTGTAATTCTTGAATCAATGTCATAAATAAGAGATTGAAAAGCATGTCCTTCCATAAATGAGAATGGTAATCCATCAACAGCCATGAGGTTCAAAACATTTTCATCAAAAAGTTGTTGTTTTTCATCCGATGATCGATAAGGTTCTATTTTCTCTTGAGATGGAGCCAATTTTCCTTGGAGAACTTTAGTATTCATTTGATGAATATTCTAGAAATAACCGAACTTGTGATTAGATGTATTTTTTACTATTAAGGACATAAATTTCTAGCATCACTAAATGTTTTCATTATGTCATACTCATTTGGCTTAATACTTTCATAATATAGAATTTGACTGTTGTGTATTAGATATTATCTTACCCTTAAATGCTTATAAGCATTGGTCATTGACTCATCGGTGACTGTAACAGTCCCATCACAACATTTCTGACTGTTGTCAACAATTTTGCATTTAATTTTGAATTTTTTGTTCTCAAAAGAGATCACAGAGAAGAATTGGGAAAGATTTTGGTGAATAAATTCATATGAATAACTTCCATCTTCAGTAGTAGTGGCAGTAAAGTGCTTGAAAATTGGATGTTGGTTATCGACCACCACATTACTAAAAAATCAGAAAACAACACATGCATGTTTGTTCCTTAAATTAAAAATAATTATTGTTATTATTATTATTATCATACAATTTTATTTTGTACACATGTCAAACTGTTCTCTTACATTTCTCCCGAATTAACTTGAACTTCACCAGCAAGAGAATTTTGTTCATCAGTCTGTGAAAAAGTACTTTACACAAAAATAGTAAAAAAGAATAATTATTAGTAAATTTAAGTAGTCATGAATTATTTTATTTCTTTAAACAATTCATCAAAACACGAATTGAAAAATGGATCATTTTTATTAGATTATTTTAGTAGTTATATACGTTGTATGCATAATATACTTCACAATGTTTTGTAATATACATTAAATAGGTTTTGATATTTTATAAATACTCTTACCTATTATCTAAAGTTGTAATTTTCGTCTTCTTTGCTCCAGCTTTATTAGATTTTGATTTCCGCTTATTGCTGCTGCTAACACTTTTATTATTCTTATCCATTTTGTTGACACAAATGAATCAATAAATTTTATGAATTTAAACTCTGGCTTATATCAATCAAGTATGTTCCAAAAATTAAATAGAGCAATAATGTTATTTTTACGTACAAACAGATTTGGAGAAGGTTTATTAATTTTAAAGATTTCCCATAAAATTATTGTACAGCCAAAGTTATTTAATATTTGTAATTTGTTGAATGTTCACTTGTATTTGAAATCAATTTGTTTGTAATGATATATTAACATATGGGGAGATCTTCAAATCAGGTTAATAACAATTAATGTAATTTGACACTTGCTTGACCATTAAAAATTATGCACAATTATTTTACAAAAAATGCTACTTTGTTTTTATACAGACGATGCTAGAATGATGAAAATTTAAATTGCTTGTTATACCGCATTTCAGATTCAAGGGAATCAAGGAATTGATTCCATTCCATTCCTTGTGATTCCGATTCCTCTCTGATTCCTCGCGCTTTGATTCCAATTCCATTCCGATTCCTTGATTTTTGTGGAATGGAATCGGAATCATTCCGTTCCAAAAAGCGGGAATTGGAATCAATTCCCAAAATTTCCATCTTTGGCCCAGACATGGTAAAAAACCGAGTTTTTGAGATTTTTTGTCAAATTTGCAAAATAGCCTCCACTCCTGACCCTCACTACAACCTAAATGACTATCGAAAGTGCTCAAATTCGGGATGCGACATGCG
>JAQGBH010004091.1:0-17851 GCA_034698265.1 Sminthurinus aureus | reverse complement strand
TTTTAATGTGTTTTATTTAATGAAGAAGGTTGAGATGCCGAAAAATAGACCACAGTTCCCCCGGATAACCCTATTATTATTCTAATGAATTCCAAATGTAAGTATTCATGCAGATGTGTGTGTGTGTGTGTATGTATGTGCAACACAAAAATCAAAGGAGGAACAACCCACATTCAACAGCAAGACAAGAAAAAAAATAGCATAAAATTCTTGTCTTGGCCTCAAGCAGAGGTATAACATGATTTTTTAATTGTGTTACTTATATTCTTGAATATTTTTCACTTTTCCCCGAGGTTTATCCTCCGAGTTTTCTGGTAACTCAGCTTAATATTCTGTATTCCACAGAATATATTATGAGATTTAGTTTAGTGATAAAACGCTTAAGAAGAAGAAGTTACGCCCGCATATGTAAAAGATGACTGCATATTATGCATTTTATGTATACTTCATGTAGGTTGTAGGTATGATATCATATGAGATATGACCATGGCATTGGCAATTGGAATTTTTTACAGTGAAGGAGAGAAAAGTAAACTAGAAATCTGCAAATGGAGAGAGACAACAAGGCGACAAAAGCATGTATGTGTATACTATTACTATATATGCATGACGAAAAAAGTTCAGCATGTTCGAGAAGTTTCTAGATTTTTCAAGTTTTTTCTATAAAGGACGGAAGAGAGAGAATAAAGAAAAACTTGTGAAGAGAAAGAGGCCAAAATGGTGAAAATCCAACCCACTATTTTTACATAGTATCATTTTTTTTCCAATTCAGATGACTATGCATTTGATGTTTATGACCGTTTTCGGCTTACTGATTGAAAAAGTTGCACAATAGTAAACGTTTTCTGATTCACACTGATCACTGCGTGTTGAATACCAAGAAAACTTACATAATATGCATGTAACTAAAAAGTACTGAAATATTTAGTGGGAGATCAAGATGTAATATCAAATATATTTAATGCTTGCGTTAAAAGAAATAAAACAAAATTTCATTCATGATTTCACAATTCTCACACAGTTTTGACCCACATTTGTAGTCTCTCTGTACCTATAATATATACACCGCGTGTATTTTTAGCAATTCATATGTAGTAGTCTCTCCTTGCAATCTTAGATACGATACGTATAATATGCATTGTTGAAAAAAAAAGAAAATAAATAAGAAAACAAGTAAATGAAACTGAAAAGTTTTCTGAACCGCATGTATATAGACAGATAAGTCTTAATTTATTACAAAATTTGTATCAAACATAACAATATAACAGTTATATCATATATAGTGATGACATAAATCATGATTTGTCGTCTTTTACTTTTATTTATTTTTATAAAAAAATGCTTCATTCTATTTTCTAAATATATAAACTCACGGATGAACCTATAAGTATTTTAAGTCAAAATCAACCCATCATTATACTTATACACGAATACAAAAAATGTAATAACAACAATGCGAACAATCTCTCAGCATCAACAGTACAATACAACTAGTACAACAAAGTACGATAGGAGTATTAGGTTTTTTTTTTCTATAAAAAAAAGGTTTTTTGTTTTAAATTAAATAAAAATCATAATTACTATACACATGTATATTTTTACGCAAACACATGGTACAACAATCATGTCATATTTCTCTATAATATTTAAATGTGAAGGTATATATTTAAGTACAAAATGAATGAGGATTTGCTTTGCATGTAAGGGGGTAGAGGGGTAAAGTAAAATTAAATTAAGATAGGTACAAAACAAAACTTCAAGACAAGTGCACTTTACATTTTAAATTATACAATACAACAAAATATAATATCATTATCTTTACAAATCACAACCAGATAATGATAATAATTTATGTTTTATAATAAAATAACATTATTACAAAATACAAAACAATAATATTTAGTATAATACTAATATCATATTATATTATTATGTAATATAATAAAATAGTTTAAAGTATAAAAAAATTAAATTAAGTATTATCAACGATCAATAATAATAACAATAATAATAATAAAGGATTACAAAAAAAATTAAATTAAGTAATAATGATATTTAAGCCGAGTACCGATGCCAAAATCCCGATTAACTGAGAAGTGCTTTGTACAATGAATGTCTCGCTCGAGATTTGGAAACAGTTGGATTTGGATCTTTGATAAAATCATGAAACAATCCCATTCCCTCTGATACAGTTTTCTCACTGTAAGCAGAAGACGAGGAGGAAGAAGAAGGATGACGAGAAGAAGAGGAAGAAGAACTACTAGCTGGACTATTACTACTATACTTATGACTAAAATTACTACTGCTACTACTATTAGGACTATAATTGTGACGTTGTTGAAGTTGTCGTTGACTGGAGGAAGAAGACTTGGGTCGCGAATTTGCACGAACCTGTCTTGTACCATAGTCATTAGCTGTAGAGTAACTATTGTAACTATTTGAATATTGGTCATAGTCTTGTGAATATTGTTGTGGTCTATTTCTACTATTGGTATTGCTAGTAGCTCCGTAACCACTATTGGTATTGCTAGTAGATCCGTAACCACTATTGCTGTATGAGTCACGATCATTTGAATATGAATCTTGAGAATGGTCCATTCCACTGTCTGCATGATCTGAACTTGGACTATAATGATCTGACAATTTATAATCAGCATAATCCCCATTGCCATTATTATTATTGTGATGATGATTTTGATTATCATTGTTATTGTTATTATTATTATTATTATTGTTGGAACTCTTCAATGAATCCAAATCAAATTCAATTCCTCCCATTGATGAGAGAACATCCAAAGGATTCAATGTTTCTGCCTTGATAACTGATGCTTCAGTAACGGGATCATATTGATTGAAACTATTTTTTGTAGAGGCGGATGGAGAGATATCATCAAAAGTAATTCCTGAGGATAATGAGGAGGAACCACCTTCATGTTGGTCATCAAAACGACTGAATCCACTATTACCACCACCATTTCCACCAGCACTGTCACGAGTACTATAAGAATTATGATTGTTTTGTTGTTGTTGGTTTTGACTTCTGTAAGTTGATGGGGGTAAATCCCATCCTCCAAGTTGACTGCTCAAAGGTTTTGGAGTTTCTTTGACAGACTCCATATTCATAATATCACCAGGATAACTCATTTTGTTTATATCCAAATGAGTCTGGAGTGAGGTATCCAAAGTATTCATACCTATTTATTTTTTGGTTTTTTGAAAAAAAAGAAAGAAGAAACTTAGACAAGGAATTTTCAAACTGTCATTTATCATTATAATGTAATGTAATATGGATTTTTTAAAACTGTATAGGTATTATAACTAAAAAATTTCGTGTTAAATCATACCAAGTGGATCATAATTATATTTCATAGCATGTGTGTTCATTCCTTCATTGTAGCTTTGTGCATTAGGATCTAAAAACATAACATACAGTATTATACAATGAAAAAACCGTCTTACAATAATTATTCATAAAACAAAATATGCATATAAAAATACATAGAATCAAACTCTCTATACAAAATCTCTTTGTACTAACCAAAATTCCATGGATCATCAGTAAAGGAATGACTTGGTCGTTTCATGTACTCATCAAAACCAAGAGGTCTACCCAAAGGTGGACTGTTTACAGGGGCGACATTACTAGCCATGGGATGATCATAACCATCATGTACAGCTTTTGGAGAATATGAGTTTCGAGTGTTAGTTGCACTGGGTTTTCCTCTTGGCCTTTGACCTCGTTTGTTACTTCGGAATTTGCTGGTTGTTGCTGGTGGTGGAGCTGGTCGATTTCTTCGGCGATTTTTCTTTCCTCCTCCTCCTCCTCCCCCTCCTCCTCCATTTTTCACTCGACGTGGTGGAGCGGATGAACCGAGACTTGAGGATGGTGGTGCACTGGGACGTCCTCCTCTTTGGGGAACATGAGATGAAGCAGCTGGAGGGTGAGCAAAGGATGAGTAAAGATTTGTGGGCATTTGAGCCATTGGAGACATCAATGGTGGTGCTGAAAAAGCATTGGAAAATATAATCATATAATTAATGATCACACTATAAGCACTCGTTATTATTTATTATGAATTCAATAATAAAAATATAAAAATGGTAAATCAACATACGTGGTGGTGTGGCCATTCCCAAGCTTGGCATATCATACAGAGGGTATTTTGGTGGTTTGGGTAGTCGGTGCATTTCTCCCATTCCAGCGGAATATGGAGGCTTTCCACTGTTCTTTCTAGCATTTGGCATCCATTCTTTCACTCTATATAACAAAACAGAAACAAAAAAAATATTAAGGCATGAATAAATATTTCTACACAAATTATTTACATTTTCCACTTTTCAATCATCATCATCACCATTATTATCTTGATTAACTAATTTAATATTACAAGCTACAATGTGTTTTCATTATTTCTATTTATTGTGCTCTTGAATTTTATGAATAACGAATAACGAATAGCAAACAAACAATCATCAAAATTAATTGTGTAGTGATGGTTTTAATTAACCTCATTATTCCTAATTCCTATCAAGAGTATTATGGATTCATCAACCTTTTATATGAAAACGACTTAATATTTTGTATTTTGTCATATCACCCTTTTCCTAAACCCTGGAGCGAATATTAAAAAAATATGCAAAATCATTTCTTTTAATTTTTATACCATTTTCATAACAAAACAGGGCACGCCAACAATTTTCAATATAGTCAAATAATTTAACCCATTCAGGTGAAATTGAGGGGAAAAAAAGGTGAGAATGAGAAAAGAGAGGAAACGAGTAATTAAATTACCTACACACATATATAAGTGTATGGATTATGGATACTATACAGACTACAGATATGTCTCTATAATCACCAGCTGATTAATTTTTTGTAATGAACAATGGCAAAAACATTTCCCTTTTTTCCCCTCATAGTTTAAAACCTACATGTGTAAAATATGTTTTGTATGTAGAATTTTATGACAGTATAACAGTTGAAGCTAGTTAAAGGTACCAATAGAAAAGGTCGGTCTTTATGTTTGTAGTATACACTACTTGTTGTTGTTGTATATGAGTGTACGTCTCTATAGATTATAGTTGTACTGTTGCACATCCATATAAGCTATACAAATGAATGATAGGTTGATTGAGCTGAGCCTTTGACTACTTCTTCATGAATCTTTTATGAATTGAACTCAAAAATCATGGTAAAAACCAGTTTTGGGTTGGTTCTTGGTTGAAATTTGTTAATCGAAGATGAATGTATCAAAAGTAAGAGAGAGAGAGCGAGAGGAGGTAGAAAGAGAGAGGATGTAAAATTTATTCTCTACTTCCTTGCAAATCCTTTAGTATAGTTTATATTTGCGGATGTATGTACTGACTAAATATTGATAATCAAATATGAAGAGATTTGTACTTTACAACTTATTACTGAAAACACTGTTTAACATGGTACAAAGTACATAAATACAGCTAGTTTTAGCGATTTCATATTCCATATTCCATAAAAAATCGTTCAAAACGTGCCTGTCAACTCGCCAAAAAACCTTATTTAGCATTTTTTTCTCCTTTAGTTCACTCAATATATTATAATTGCACATTTGATTGACATTCTCACTCGAGTCGATTGACAAGCAGTGTTCAGTGTTTTGACTCTTTGAGAAATAATCAAAGGTGAAATGCGAAACCGGCTCACATGTTCATGCCGATTGCCGATATTGTTCATTGTGAATTCTGGCTGTACTAGAACTACTCATGTTATGTACAACGGAAACGATGCGAAGCATATTGTGTATCATGTACATTTTGACAATGATCATAACAACAATAATTATTATTATTGTGATTATATTATTCCAAAAACTTTATTAATCTCATCCCACTCTCACTCCTTAATTCTAAATGTACAAGATATACAAGATGGACGAGGTACGAACAATAATCGACCAAATACCTGATGAATTACAAATCTCTAATATAGTACACGAGGTATGTTGTACAGACTACTAGTACAGACTACAGACACACTCTCGTTCTACGTTCTACGTGCATACTTATTCTATGCCTTTATAAGTAAGTTAAAAAGTAAGTAAGAGTCATAGAACATACATTTCCAGTTTTCCTGCCTTCGTGGCCTATTATCTTTGTTTCAGTAGGCATTTCACGTTTTCTACGATACATAGGTTAAATTATATACTTTAATATCATACTTTGATATTATAATGTAGAATAGATAGAGTACATATTATATCAATACAACAACATTGATATACACAACATACAAAACGTTTCATAGATGCAGATTTGAAATTGAAAATTCAAGTTTGCAAAAAAAAAACAGAGGAAAACAATATATTACAGACAGAGAGAAGGAGAGAGAGAAAAACATGGTACATGAACTTGTCTTGTCCTTGTCAAATATTAGAATGAAAAAAAAAACAAAGAAAGAAAGAAGAACAGGGAAAAGAGCAAAAGTAACTGTTTATCTTGTAAAATGCAAATCTGAATGCATGCAAATACTCACAGTCAACACATGCACTGCAGTTTTTGGTAAACGAGAAATCCCATTTTATAAGTATGTACACTAACAACGAGAAGTAATCATTCTCACTATCGATGAAGCCTTTTCATCGTCATCATCTTATTGTTGGTGGTTGAGGAGAAAAAGTGGATTCTAATTATGTATACTCGTATAGTCTATATACTGTATACTGTACAGCTTACAACTTTTTATAGAAAGGATAATAAATACAACAGTCTTTTTTATAGCAGGAATTATAATAATAATATAAACAAAATTGAACGTTGGATGTTGAATGTTGACAGACTGGATATTCAACTGCTCACGAGAAAATAATAAAAATAATACAATGTACTTGAACTCAATGTGTAATGTATTTATATTCCTCTTATCTGTACATCATACATGCAAATTTCCCAAATCAAAATCACATGCACAATGTACACTCATCGTAAAAGGGAAAAAGATACAATGGGATTGATACAAAGGTACAAGTGTTTTATACTGTTGACATCCATTGACCCCTCAAAACTTTTTGTTTCAATGAATTTACTTTCAATATGCATAGATAATAGAGCTATATCATATTTGGTACGGCTGACGCCACGATTAATTATGATTATTAATATTGTCATCAACCATCAACTATGTGCAGTAATAATTATAACGATAATAATAAAACGAAAGGGAGACAAAAGTAAAGAAAAGAAACATCATAGTACTTTGTACTTTGCAGCATATCTGAACGTGTTTTCCTTTTGAATGAGGAACTAGAAAAAAAAGTGAAGATTGTACAGGAAGGAAAAACGTTTTTATGCAAATCTTTGCATTTCTAAATTAAATACTACTTGGAATACACGTTGCAGTCATTGTTTTTATGATATTTATACAGTACACTTTGATTCTTACTGCTGTTATTCAAGTTCTTCAAGCAGTCGGATGCAAAATGTCAATACAAAATACAGAAAATGCATACAGTCATCATGTACAATAATGAATAAGGACGTCGATAAAAGATAAAAGACATCCTGACCTTTTCCACTCTGCATTTCTATTCCTTTTACACCAGCTATCAACCATACATCTTTTATAAAATGCATTTACAGCTTTAATAAAAAATAATGCATTACAGAATATATAAATAATAAAATTTCTTATAGCTTTTATGTGCATTTTCGCTCTTGAAGAAAGTTCTCTATCGTACAATTCACAACTCACAGCTATAGAAAACGAAAGGAAAACCACGTAAAACTTACATTATGCATTAATATTATATACAAAAAATCCAATCAACCTATTTTTATCCGAGTCGAGTAAAACTAACAAGAGAATAAAAAAAATATCATGTCTGCTCTTTCAACTTTGAACGTTTTACATTTTAAACAGCTATCAGCTATACTTTTCATGGGCTGTTTATGTGTACATGTCGAAGTTTTGAATCTCTCAATTCTCAGTGTATTTCATGACTATTCACTTGTGTTAAGCATAGGAAGGAAAGTATACAGAATTTTCTGGAATTTCGGTTTCATTTGACTCTTAGTTTATACATGTATCAAATATTGGCACGAATTTAGAGAAATTGCAAAAAAATGTGCTCATAAAATGCATATGGGACCAGGGATCATGAATAAACACAGCTGCTTCGAAATTCACTCTTCAATCTCAAATTTACGTCTCACAGTTTGATTGAGATACATTCTTCCGTTTCTGCTCGTTCGACTGTTGACAATAAACAGCTCCATTTAAATGTAACAAAATTAATCCACCAGAAATATCCATTATCCATAAATCTTGGTCATGCTCACGTTCAACATTAAGAAATATCTGTGTCTGTACTCTGTAGTTTGTAGCCTGTAGTGAGAGAATAAAAGTAAAAAGTAAAACCGATTCTCTAAAAATATGTTTTTAGTATTTACGTTCAACTCTTCCTTTTTTTGCTATTCCTACTCTATTTTTTCCTACATTTTTAGTACATCGTCATTATCATTTCACACTTGTATGAAGAACGGCTGATGTATGGCACACATACACACAAAGGCGAAAACTAGACTACAGTATAATGACAATAATAAAGATAATAGTTGCGTTTTTGTGCCTGTGTTTTGTGACTTGTGAGTATCTGTATCCTTGTATAATGTACAAAATGTACAAGAGCGTGTGCAGTTTATTTTTATGTGCAGTACTAATGGGAAGAGTTGCAGATCGTACATCGACGGGAAAACACGTCTTAAACGATTTAGGCGAAAAGTTAAGAGACGATTTAGGCATCACGATATGGTGAAAACACCAAATGCCAAACACCAAACACATCCACAGCTATTGACAGATATACAAGCCGAAATTTACTACTACTACCATCATGTACTATTTACTATTACAATCATTTCAAAAGTGGAAAGAAGAGCATTTCTTATCGTAAACGTGGAAAGCGGAAGCCAGTTGAAATAATAAAGAATGCAGAACTTGGGTTTTTGTAAAATTTAGTAAACTGTTTCACACATTTTTGTCTACTTTTTCATTTGACAACGTTTAAGAATCAAGAGGTCAAAATTCGCCAAATTATAAGTATGTGATATGTGATTCTCACATTATGCATTATACATTGTAGCTTGCTACTTTGTAATCATTTAAATTTACAGATAAACATAAAAACAGGTAAATTACATTATTATAAATTAACGCTTGACAACAATTTTTTTTGGAACAATCAGAATAAGCGAAAGTAAGTTAAATCAAGTTGATTATGATTATGATGAAAGTCATCAGTTATCAAGCGAGAAAACCGCATGGATTTCGTTTGTTTCGTTGATTGTGACTTGTGACTCATCAATATCATAATCATAATTATACACATTATATTCTCACAGACCTTTGCAACCAACCAAACAAATAAATAAATAAATAATCCATATAACCAGCGAGGCAAGCTAAACCGATAATGGTAAGTTAAATCAACTGTAGGAGTAAACAAAACATTGGTGAATATTACCTATGTATGATACAAAAGAAAGAAATAAAGCACAAAGGCAGTCAGATGAGTAGAAACAATAATCAACAATCAAGAACAAAATAATTTAACAGAGAGTGAGCACCACAGACATTACATTACATTTTAAATTGTAAAGTAATGGAAAATATAGTAAATGGAAGTAAACTACGGCTCCAATTCACAGAATTAAATTGGAGCAAAAATTTTTTTGACTTGTACATTTGAGTACTGCATTAGTGTGTTTGTTTGTCTAGGTGGAAAAATGCTTCTTGTTCATCTTCTTCATCTTATGCTATGCACTATGCATACTACATACGAAGCGTAACAGAAGACGATGACGATGAATGAGTAACAAACTCACAAAGTTTGTTGGTTGGTTTGGTTTGATCTCTTTCCCTCTCAACTCTCATTCACATATCATATCATAATATTTAATATTGCGTACCACTACACAAACACAAATTTCCAATTAATCTATTATACGAGCATGAACATTTAAATTTCCAATTAACTCCTGCTACTGCTATTTCCAATGCAGATACATCTATGTGCATATTCACATGTTGTATCTCTGATCTGTGTATCTCTGTACATCACAGAATATTTATTATTTATCTATGTCTATAATATAATCTTGAAGTCTACAGCAGACTACTTCTTTTTAGTATTTTTGTTCCTCGTCTGCCCCACTGTTACTGATCCGCTGTTTCAAGTTCGAGGGAGCGTGAACAAGTTAACGATGCGTACTTTATATCATATCATATAATATTATATCTGATATGTAAATGTACACATGTGTAACAAAAGATGTGCATGCAAATATTATATTATGTTACAGAAAACATTGAGCAAATTTGACTCCGAATACGAACGAATATGAAAATGAAAAAGAGTCTGTATTCAAATCATGTCATACTAAAATCCGTCTAATTTAATTCAATCCAACATTCAACATTCAACAAGAAGCCACAACAACTTCAACTTCTGTGGGCAGTCACAGAATACACATGGATACACACACAAAGAAAAAGGTAATAAGATCAAGAGCTGCGTGGCATGACAATTATCGGCACCATTACAAGACAATGACGGTGCGATTACAATTACCATTTACAAGATCTTTGCATATCTTCACCTATCATGTTATATTATCTCTGTAGAGTAGAACTTTGTACAATTTACAGTGTACAGTGCACATGACTGAGTGACTGAATGATATTAAATGAACATATCAAGATGGATTATCTTTCTCCTCCTCTTCTACTCGTTCTTTTCCCCTATAAATGTGTAGATTTACTGCATCTCATATATCATATATATCTAATTCTTGCTGCCGTTTACAAAATGTAAAAGATCCGTCCATCCATCCATCTATCCATCCATCCATCCATTTATCATTTACGGTTATCTTTTTTGTGGCTCGCTCAAACTCAAACTCATACTAACACTCACTTTTGGCACGGACCAACACAATCTCAATATCAGTTGAGAAAATTATACGTGAGTCCATCGTTCATCCTTCATCGTACATGATAAGGAGCAAAGTGCTCGAAGGAAAAGCAAGCAGGCTTTTCTCCTATTGCATTACATAGATAATGTCTTGAGTCTTTAGTCTTTAGAGTACAACCGTATGATGTGATACGATATAACCAAAGCTACTACCACTACTTCTACTTGTTCTTGGTCCATCGTTCACTCTACTAATTCTAATTTGTAATTACACACCATTCTGCTCTCCTTTACACTTTACACATGTAGAATTGAAAACAACCAGATTCCATATTCCGTGTACACAATACACAACCAGTACGAAAGGAAAGAACTATGGGAAATTCACATCACATCACACCAACAACCAGCAATTACTACCTACAACCTACAGTCTTCAGCCTACAGTTTGCAATGTAAAACAACTAACTAATGTGTATCTACAATTTGCAATTACTAACTACACTGCAACTACACTGCTGCTCCTGCTAACTACTACAACTTTGTCTCTTTCCTATTCCTATTAGTGTATTATCATTATTATTGTTCTTGCTGTATCATTATAACCATTTTTCACACGTACACACTACACTTGCGGCAATGCACAATTGTCCTTTACACAGTACATTGGAATTTGAAGGAAAAAGATTAAACAATGACCACTTTTCATAACAGTTCCCGTCTTCGATACTCCACTCTTATGACCATTAATATTACTATCATTGCATATCGGACAGCATTGTGCCTATTATCATTGTAAATATATGATGATAGAAATGGTAAATGGTCATTATAGTAATAGCTAACATAATTCAACGGTCTATAAGTTTCATTTTTATGATGATTCATGATTCGTGCTGACGGAGGAGCTCTCGAGTAACTAATTAATTGATCTTGTGTTCTAATGTTCCAAGTTCTAATGCAATTAATTAAAGATGTTTATCTACAATATACAATACACTATCGTTATATTATATGAATACTATTTTATATTTTACGAGTTACAACTCTCTAGTCTCTAGTCTCTAGGATCTAGGAAATAGACAGGAACCATAAACCATAATCGTGTTATAATTTAATTTAATGGCTCAAATTTATCTTTAGCTCCAGATTTATATATTTATGACACATAATATGATGTATGATGTATAATGTGTGATGTACGAGTTAACTACTAACCGTGACAAATATGCAATCTTTCCAAAAAAAGAAGATTATTGGATAATAAAACAAGGAATCATGATGATGATGAATATCAACAATCTACAGTAGGACATAGTGGAATGAATAAAATATAGTAGAATGTTACCTGCTAATCATGCCATCAAAAGGTCCTCTCCGACTTGAAAATTGACTTGGCGTAATTCCTCCAGCGGGAGTTGGTCCAGTATGAGTAAAACTAGTTGCTGGTGGAGCATTCATAGCCATATTTTGATTTGGTCTGAAAGGAGTTGGTCCTTGAGGGAAAGTTGCCAATTGTCGGTTTGAGAATTGGGCTTGACCTTGTTGTTGGTTTGTAAACATTTGTTGGTGCTGTTGTTGTTGTGGCTGTGACTGGGGTTGTTGAGACTGGGAATGAGCATAGGGAGTAGGTGGATTTGTGGGAATGATTGGAGTATTTGGGGAAGCATATTGTTGGGAAGCATATTGAGGTTGAGGACTTTGGTGTTGAATATTGGTGGTAGTTGGTTGAACATTTCCATACTGATGAGACTGATGAGTCTGAATCTGAGGTTGAGGATGTGATTGTGGTTGTGTTGAGTATCCGTATGGAAGTTGACTTTTACTCTGACCTTGACTTTGACTTTGACTTGGAGCCGGAGCGTATGAATAATGTTGTGAACTTTGACTGGAATGGTAATTGGGTTGAGGATTGTTCAAGGCATAATGTTGTGGTGGTTGGGACGATCCTCTTCCAGGAGTAGGAGAAGGATAGGAGTTTACACCATAAGGAGATGCGGAAGGAGACAAAGCGGGTCCATTAAGAGAATAGTACGGCTGTTGAGCTGTAGCAAACTTGAGGAGGAGAACAAGAAGAAGTTGGTGTAGTGACGGATGCATCATCGTCTGTAAAAAATACATGTACAATGTCAGACTTTATTTCTTTTTAAAAAACATGAAAAGGAGTTAGATGGTAGAGAGACTAGAGACTAATTTCGATATGACCAATCCATATCAAAATCAAAATAATACTAAATACTAGATACTAGATGTATACAGTACACAATGTAGACATTAGTCCATGTGTTAAAATTTCAAGCAGAAAAGACTCTCTTCTTCTTCAGACTGCATATACATAAATACGAGAATGGAGAGTACGATCATGAATGAACAAGAAAATCATCATTATCATCACTCTCATCGTCGTCATCATCATGATCATCAAGATGATGAAGAAGTCGAGTCTACTTGTTCAACCAAACCAAAGGCGAATACCAATGGCAAGACAACAACGATGGAGATGAAGACCAAGATCGAGAAGACGTCGAGAGAGAAAGAGAGAAAGAAACAAAAAAAACCAGTTTCACTACAAACCTACATTGACCAATTGGGGTTATAAAGTTAGTTTTCTACTTTTTACTCATCTCTCTCAACACATTTCCCATTAGCCGGAATATAACAATCACAATATTCTAATCGATTTTCGATTTTTACCCACATATATATCTACGTACATACAGCCATTGCACTTCCCATTTCCTATTCTTGTTCGTCCTTTCATCCTACACAATACACAAGATTCCACCGGAAACGGAGAGTTTTGACAGTTGAAATTCTGTCTCTGTCTTTGTATATATCTGCAATCTGCATATCGTATCTATCTAAATATGTTCATTTTCCCTTCTCGATCCAATGTCAAATTGAAATGGAGAAACATGCTCATGAACCATCAACATCAATATCAATATCGTGGTGAATTAAGACTCATACATGAAGAAACCTGCACGAGTGAAATGGTACGAAACTAACAAGTGTATTACACACTGCAGTAGCTGTATGAGTCGACCAACCTACAACCTAAATTTCTCCATGTGTGTATCACAGATATGAATGATGTCTACACATTTACAATGTAAATTTTACATCTCTCTCTCTCTCTCTCTCGCTATCACAGTTGTGTGTGTTTGTGTGCATGTGTGTTTGTCTACCTGTCTACTAGTACGTCTGTACTACTCAAACTTACTTACTTCTTGCTTGCTGGCTCGTTGACATTCATAAGGAATCGAGAAAGAAAGGAATCAATTTCCATTTCCTTCAAAAATGCATACATACATACATGCAAACGTAGGTACGCACATATGTATGCCTACTGCCTACTGCTGTCATTCATCTCTAACTGGTTTTCCTTTCTTCCGAAATGAACTCATACTTTATGAATGATACATGCTCTGACTCTGGCACACTAAAAACTAAACCCAATGTGTATATTAAAAATTTAATGTTTTCTCCATAGTTGAGAGAGCTCAGGGTGCAGTTTGGTGTTTGGTGTAGGTTTCTATCTTACTCCCTTGGCTTGGCTTGGCTTGGCTTGGATAAATGACACATAAAGGAAAGAAAAAACGGAAGTTTTTTACCTACCGTCTACTGTAAACTGTAGACCTGTAGACGGTATACTTTCAACATGTACACAGTGCCTATTTGTTTCTCTAACTGCGACAACTTGACATAACATAACAGATTGATAAAAACAAAAGACTGGCTATGAAATATGGTGCATGACCTCATTCTTCCCTCGAATATCAACCACAATTTTTCACAAGGTGAAAACTTGATACTTGAAAACTGTCATCATTTACGTGAGATGCATCATAGATCATAACATATACTATTTCATATCACAGTTTCCTTTATGTGTTGCACTCTCCTAAGACCAAAGTCATCTCTTCCTTTATGATATTCGTACTTATTATTATGACAGGTACATGTATACATTAAAATTTACAAAAGGTAAAACAAAAAACAATTCAATTCTAAAACTTTTCCTTTCTTTCCCGTTTTTACTAAAGACTCTAAACTGTAAATGAGATAGAAAATAAAAAGTCTGTAAATGTCTGAAATGCACAACTATGGAAAAATCCTGATGACGTTCTGCATGAAGATAACCAAATCCGAAATCTCTTTTATCTTCTGTGGAATAATAAGGTATATTATAATTTATAATATAATATATTATCCTGCTCTTTTGTTACATTGAAGATGACAGAATCTTTCGACTACCACAACTGTGAACATTAAACTTGGTCAAAAGTCAGAAACTCCTTATTTGCTAACTAGTACTTGTTACTTGTTTACTGTGGGCTTTTTCCCGTCACGTAAGAGAGAGAAAGAGAAATGAGAACATGTGTGTAGAGAGAGTGAGAGTAAAACGATTGAACTCAAAATAAACTTGATTTTATGACTTTTTTTGTCCTTCTCCCGTTCTCCGATTCCGATTCCGACATAGATAATGATGTTGATATTCAAAAGAAAACAAGAGGAAAAACAACAACGTTAATGCTGTAGTTTCCCTTTCATTTTCCTTTCCTTTCGATCCCTTGTGTTTCATGATCATTCACAAACCAGCACAAATATTTTTGGAGATAGCTTTCCCCGTGGTCCGTTATCCAAGAAAATCTTTTCCTTTCGTTTTTGCTTGATTTGTTACTTGTCGATGTTTCAAAGTTCCATTTGGTAGCCACAAATATTTATTGTATATTTGAACACACAACTACTTTTTTTCGTTTCAAACACTAAAACACACACGTAAACACAAAAACAAACAAACAAACAGGAAACTATAATAATTCTAATATAAACAGAACAAATTTTCCCAGGCGCCGGAAACGAAAAGAACATAAAAAATAATTAAAGGAATACGATATGAACTCCTTCGTTCCTTGGTACTCTCTTGGTCTCTTGGTATTAGATATTAGTCGTAAAATACTGGGGTTAAATTTTGTAAATTTTGTTGTGTTTTAGAAAACAGCAAAATGGATTGAAAATAAAAATTTCAAGTAAATAACAAAACAAAATGGTAAATAATTATAGATAGAAAAAGGTAACCAAAATAAAACCAAATACAACAATTCTTCTTTAGTCTTTTTTAACTTTGGTTTGTGATATATTAGACTGGTGATGGCTTACATGATGTAGAAGACATGAAGATGAGAGTTGAATCTCTTGACGCAGCACTGAGGAGAAGACTGACTCTTTTCCTCAGGAAAACACACACATCAGTTTGCAGAAAACAAGTTTAATAATAAGAAAGGCAAAAAGCAACCCTTTGTATCACATTTTTCCTACAGTCAAAGCTCTCTCTCTCTCTCCCTGTCTTCTATCTTCATTTCTTTCTTTCTCTCTTTCTTCAATCTATGTACGTTGTACATGTACAACGTACCCTCTCTAGACACATCCACACGTATAGATAAACACAAGTCTACATATACGTTCACAATCAACCTGATGCACATTATACATACAAATGTATGTATGTATGTATGTATCATCATTCACATATTATATTTTACACATTATGATTTTCATTTTGCGATCAAGGTAGTTCTTTTACGCACCCAGTTGATGTTGCTGCTGCTGCTGAATCTCTTGTTGTTGTTTGTCGTGGTTTTTGTAGTACATACTACATACCCAAATAATATTTAAAAAAAAAAAAAGAGACGAGAGAGAATCTGATGACTTTGTATGCATGTACATGCATGGCCACACTTTTCCCTGTTTGTGTATGTGTATCTGTGTTTGTACGATGTCTATTATACATTGTACACTCTATTTAATAAAGTACACGTACAAATACCTTTCAAACAACATAAATAAGAGGACGATTGACTGTTTTCCCATATAATAATATTTAATATTCTACGTATACATTATATCAAATAAGTATAGTAAGTAATAAGTAGCATGTATCATATTGTCTTTCTATATTTGCTCCTATTGACTGCTACTTTATACTTTATAAAAATGTATGATATGATATGTTATATTGTTTATTGTAAGTTGTTGGAAATTGTTTAGTATGTCATACTCATAACCCATTTTATACACTTCGCTTCGCTTATGTAACTTTTGTCTTTGAACTTCAAACATGCCCAGAATGATTACTATTGTTGTTCGAGTTTCTCATGTATATAGAGGATAGAGGATGATAGGATGCCGAGAGAATTAGTGTATAGTGCAAATGTGATGGTGCTCTTTGGCTCCATTTCGATTTGTGATGATGATATGAAAGTCTTTTCTCTCAAGGCATATTTTGTATGTATAATCTATATTCTATATACATGAACAATTTACACGTTGTGTATTGTTTGTGTGTGTGTGTGTGTGTGTGTGTGTGTGGACTGCATTTTTAAAGCAAATTCACAATTTACAAGATTTGGACCTAAGGAGTAGCAAAGTCCAAGATGAGGATGATGAAAAAGAAGGTGAAGTGAGGAAAACTCAACAGGTCTTTACTTTTTCTTTATAATAATTCATTCAAGATGCATCGACAAAATATCGTACAAAATGGACATGACGGACGGACCAAGAGCAAAAAAGAAGTCAGAAGGAACCAACAAAATTCTTGTACAATGTACCATGTACACTTTATTATAAAGGGTGTATTTTACTACAAATTTTTCTGGGAGCTCTATCAAATCCTGTATATAATCCCAAGACTCATGATGCATGTAAATATGAACTATAAACTATACAGTCGTTGCCTGCATACAACATAATAAATGCATATGTAATGTGCATGCATGTACATACGATTGGTTTGGATTTGGAGTTTAGGTTAGTATTAGCATGGAATTGTTTTATATGTCAGCCATTACAAGAGCAATCATGCAGACGACACAATCGATGTCTAGAAATGAATTTTAAATATGACA
>JAQGBH010004090.1:0-17855 GCA_034698265.1 Sminthurinus aureus | reverse complement strand
TCAAACTTGGTTATGATTCAAAATCCAAAATATCCGTAGATACTTTTTTTAATTAAAGAATAAATAAATAGGACAAAGTCATTAGAAAAAGACAATTTTTGAGTCTTGAGTCTTTAGAGAACTCGATTCAAAATTCAATCTTTAGAATCTAGAATTTAGAAAACAGAGCATTTTTTTTCAACCGTCCAATTTCCAGTGCATTTGAAAGTATCCAGAAAATCCCGGGAATTTTGGAGGACTTGGGCTCCGGATTTGGAGCCAACAAAGAATTCTGAAGCATCCGCCGCTTTCCCTTTGATTTCTGGAGCAACAGTTGAATTTATCTGGTTGAATTTCTCACCTTCATTTCCATTTCCAGTCCCGATTTGGACATTCCTCTGCACCTTCTTCTGGCCCCTCCAACTCTGAAAACCATGACAACCATTTTGCTATTTTTAGAATCCATTCTTTGTCTTTTTTATTTTCATGGACATTTAAAATGCAATTGCTTTAACTTTTACTAATAATTCTTAAAATTCAAAATTCAAGGATACCTGAGCAAAGGAAAGGAAAAAACGTCGTTTCTCCACGTCATTTTCCTGGTCATCTGCATCACCACTGAATTGGGACAAGAGGGCGCCAAAAGCAACTTGAAGTCCACCTTCAAAACCACAACAACATGGAGAAAACAACCAAAACTTAATTTTCTAGTTAAAAGTTAAAACTGATTTAAAAGTAAAAACAAGAGATTTTTACCCCTTTCCGCTGTAACTTGAAACGAGAAATTTCCATGGCCATCACTGAAGCAAATCTCAATGTTTCCAAGGAAATGATGGAAGAGTAAACGTCCGACGATGACCCCGAATGACCCATAGTTGGCCCCAGCAGAGTCCTTTGGGTTGAACAAGGGGGCGTTTAGGACTTCCGGCGGGATGAAGAGGGCGTTTGATTCATCCGAAAACACTCCCAAAAATGATTGTCCTACTGGTGATTTCCCGCTCTTCTTTAATGGATTTGTGACGATAGATGAATTACCAGATGAATTAGCTGCGATCAAAGGGACTGAAGAATTGTAATAGCCAATTTGGATTCTTGTGGCGTTCGCTGTCTCAATAATCCCATTTTTCTCCTCCTCCGTCACAGCGTGCTTGAGCCAAAATAAATTGGATTCTTTGATCATGGAGACAAACTGCAGCTGGACATTCTCGGCAATTTCCTTCGCCATTTTGATGGATTCCAATTCGAACCGGGAGGGCTCTGCCAATCCAAACTTTTTGAGCTGGAGCGAAGAAACGACAGAGACAAATTTATGCTCCGTGAGGATAGTACAAATCATTTCTATGCTGGCGCCATCTATCACAAATCAAAAATCAGAAACACAAGAAAACAAAAATACATTTAAAAACTGCTGCCTGAAAATCCTCAGGGAAATTCGAATTTCAAATTATTGGAGCTATAAAAATGGAAAATAGATGAGAAAGAAAATGATTTTACCTGGAAAATTTGGGAAAACAGCCTCAAAAGATTCGCCAGTTCCATATTTTTCAAAGATTTTCTTGAGAATCAAAAAACGGGAAGAAAGTGTGCCGTTTCCATTGGCACTCAGCTCTTGACTTTCACTTCTGTTCACACAGGATTGAAAAAAACCCCGGGCAGTTTTCGCTCCAGTTTCATTTCCGCTCCAGTCATCTAAATTAATTGAAACATACAGATACATTTGTAAAAAGTTTCCCAATAATTTTAGTCCAGTTCTCAAAAACAAAATGTCAAAAGTGAAAAAATAAGGAACGAGAAATTTCTTGTGACCTGTCAAAATTTCGTGGATATTCAAGTAATAATTTTCTCGGATTTTTTCTCGGGTTGGAAAATCTCCTGCTTCAGCCCCATTTCCACAAGAGTACTGTAAAATCACGAGAGAAAATAAAACATTTTTGTGGGTAAGAATTTTGTAAAGAACTTTTCAATTTTTAATGATTCCACTAAAACACAAAATGTTTAAAAATTGAAATGAAAAATGTTTCTCACCTCAAAAAAGTTTTCACAAGGATCCAAACTCTCGTCGAGAATGCAGCCAGATCCAATTCCTGAATTTAAAAATTTAATAATTGACTCACTTTTCATCCTTTTGATTTTCCTTTATTTAAATTTAAAATACTAAAATGAGCTAAGGGATTTTTTATTGAATTTTGAATTTTGAAATGGGATTTTACCCGAGTTTGTGCGTCGGATAGTGAATGCCCAAACGAGAGCGGCGATGGAGAGAAATGTGAGACTGATGAACATAAAAATCAAGGGGATTCGCATCCAGTTCTTCTTCTTCTCGGAGGATTCATCTTGACCTGTTGACCCTGACCCTGATTCTCGTACTGCTGCTGCCGCTGACCTCGACCCGGATGTTAAAAAAGACGGAAGTCTGATGGAAAATCTTTTCTCCGTTCCCGTTTTCGGCGGAGGGTCAATCTCCAGCCGGACTTTCCAGTCCGATTCCGTAATGTCTTCCAAAACTTCCATCATCTTTTTCTTTCCTTCTTTTCTTCTCGTTCTCTCTTGAGCTTTTCCAACTTGGAAATTAAGTTGAAGTTGAGACCGCGGAGTTGTGGACTGTCAAATGACCAAAGAATGATTTGAAAATGAAGTGCCGAGACGAAGGAGGAAAAACAAATGACGAATGACGAACGATGAATGATTCAGGAGTCTGGAATCTGGAATCTAGAATCTGAACTCTGGACTGTCAATTGTCGTCATTCCTGTCGTCTGATCTGCTCTGGTGAAATGAGATACTTTTTGGCCTTTTACTTTGAGACTTGAAATGAGCATTAAAAATACGAGACATTTAAAATTGAGGATGAGTTAAAACAGAAAGGATATTAAATATTAAAATAATCCTACTCTTTTATTTATCGTCCATCGTCCATCGTTTATCCGAGAGTATCAGGTTTTTGTGGAGAATTATTTATGAAAAAGCGTTGAGATTGAGACTTGAGACTTGAGAAGTTGTGCTGAGAAGAGAAGGCAGAATGAATCACTCCATTTGTTGTTGTGTGTTGTTTGGAAAAGGCTCATGTTCCTTTCTTCTTCGGCTTTACTCTCTTCTCTCTTCTCATTTCCTTCTCTTGAAAATCTGTAACTCGAGCTCCAGTTGAACTGATTATGATTTGTGATTTGTGCGTGTTGCGTGTGGTTCTTTGAATTTACTGTGTCACTTGGATCTGGTGTCAATTTTACTGCCAACTGCTCATGGACATTTCAGTCCGATATTTGATACAAATAAACACAAAAACAAAAATATAATCAGGAAAAGGATGACGCTTTAAATCTCAGAATTGGAGCTGGAAAATTATAGAGATTGACTATTTCACCTTTTATGAGTATGTAGAGTGTAGAAATTAGGTTGGAGATTCTGAATAAAAAGGAAAACTGAGATATGGAAATGATGGCTATGACAATGACCATGTCCGATTGACATTGTTCATGTTAAAATCCCAAGAGAATGACAAAAATATGAAATGAAATTTGTGGAAATGTGAAATGTGGTGTAAAATCAGAAATGAGATGAATAATTATTCCTGCTAATTTTACACAATGTTGATTTATTCTCTGTTGAAAAGAAGGGAAAATGTTGACTGAGGATTGAGAATTGAGGTAACATCAACTTGGGCTTTTGTCTTTGTCCTTTGCTTTTCCTGTTTTTCCATCCATTTTAAAAGGGAAAAGAAGTTTGTTGTAGTTGAGCTCAAGGTGGAAAAAATGAAGTGTGCTCTTCTCTTTGTTGCTGCTCATATTCTAAAATTTCAGACGAAGAAGGGATTGGGAAATAATTTTGAAAAAATTGGCTAATTTTTATTCCAGAGCACAGACCACACACGATACAGAATACAGAAAACAGAGTGAGCGGAGAACATGCGAGAAAAACAGGCATAAATCAGCCACGATTTCCAAAATATCTATCAGCATTTTCTGCATTTAATATCACGTGATGATTCTGTATTTTTGAATACAAAAAGATGAACATGAATTCGAAATGTGATGGAATTTCATTGATGAAATTATATGCATTAGATTTTTGAGCTCATTCATTTGAGTCTCTATTATTTATTTCAAGTCCAGCGGCACAAACGTGCCCAACACAAAACGATTCATCTTTCTCATGCTCTTCCTTCTTTTGAGATTTTTCTGATTTCTCTCTATTCTTTTGAAAGCACTTTGCCTTTGCATTGTTCCGTTTCCTTTGCATTCTATTCTATTCTATTGTACTGTGTTCTGTCGTCATTTCTCAATTCTCATTCAATACTCAACACTCAATACTGGATGCTCAAAATTGTCTCAACACCTGCACACCAAAATCTGGAACATGAACGACGAAAGACATACACTTTCATGTAAATATAATTAAACAAGAAATCTTTAGAATTCATGTTAAAATGACTAAAGTTAAATAAAAGTATCTAAATGGATGCATAAAGTATTTGGCCAAGGTTTTCTACAGCGCCTCTCCACTCTCAACTTCTCTCTCTCTCTCTCTCCTTCTCTTCTTAAGCTCTGTGCAAAGGCTTAGAAAAAAAAATCAATCACAAAGACTCGCAGCCGGGAACATTTGCCCGTTTCAAAGCAAACTTTCCGATTTCCGCTTTTCAAAGCACACAAACAAATAAATGGGATTATTTCAACTCTTTTGGTGAACTTGTGTCAATTTTAACTCGGCTCAAGACTTCCGTCTTCCGTTGACCAATCCCATTCAACAATCACAAATCCCTTGACCAACTTTGACACTTGAATACAAACCACAGACAAAAGTAAGTTCAGTTTGACACGGAGGAAAATAGTCAAATTCTCGCTGCATATTTTGTGTGTGATTTTTGCATAATGCCAAAATAAATATTGGACTTTCAGTTGTAAGTAAAATGTACATTTTTTTGTATGACTTTCCAGATCCAGAATCTAGAATCTAGAAGCGAGAATGTCGATGGAAATTGAGGAGGGTCAGCATCATCGGGCAGCCTCGGCCATGGCCAAGTTGGAATTGATCAAGGAAATTCGGTATGCAAATTATGATTTAAATAATATATTATGAAAAATTACATGAGAGTAAAAATTAAATAGAAAATAAAACAACGGATTTTAATTTAATTTAATTTGATTTTTCGTAGCTCAAAGACGGATCAAATGTACAAGTTGAAGGAGAAACTTTTGGAGGAGATTCAAAATTCGAGGAAAGAGGATCAATTTCTGGTGGACTATCGATGCGAACTTGAGGCTTTAATTAGCGAAAAACTGAGTCACGTGGAGCAGCTGAGGAAAATTCATGCAGACATTGACTCTGTAATTACAATTTACAATAAACAATTAACAATTAAATCCTCTGATTTCAATCTCCACTAGTAATTCAATAATCATGTGAATTTTGTATGGGATTTCCAATTAGATGGAGTCTGTAATCAAACAAGCTGAAGCATCAAAAACTCGGTCAATTGAGAATGCAAAACGACTACACACGGAATTTGTGCCAGTCAAAGGAGAAGTGGACCGATTGAGACAATCTTGTTTGGTGTGTAAATTCATCATTAATTAAATTATTTAATACTGTTATTTGAAACATTTGGAAATTTTGAATTATTGTGTATTTTTTTCTAGGGTTTGGAGCGACTTCCGGAATTACATGAGGAAGAACCGTCGATTCTCTCTTTTGAGTAAGTACAACGAACAACAAACAGCTTTCCACAATATTTCAGCTGGGATTTTAATAATTTCCTTGGACAAATAAAAAAACAAATGTGCATAATGATTTAAAATAATTAATTTATACACGTGTTTTGTATTAATTTAGTCTGTTTGAGCCGCAACTGGATCGTTCATCTGGCCCACCGCCATCGCAAATCAGCTCGGTCTCAGTTCCAAGTTCAGGTCCAAATTGGCCACCTCAATCCTCCGGCCCACCCACGTCAAATAATGGTCACAATCTCCAACAACAACAACAACAACAACGAGACAATTCTCAAGCAGCAATGCTCCTAAATTATCAAAAACAACAAAATTCAGTAACACAGGCAGCGGTCGCATTTATGTTGAGTCATCAAAATGGTCCGAATATGAACATGAATGTGAACATGAACCTCCTGAGTCGATCTCCGCCCACCTCGAACAAAGATCGACAGAATTCACTACCTCCGTCTCATCCCAACCCAAATGTACCACCATTCAGGTACACCAAAAAATACAAAATACATTTTACTTATTTCCAACTCCTCAATTATTTTTATATTTAGTATTTGTAATTATTATTTAATTTTTATCCTGTTTTTATTTAGGACTCCTCAACTTGCACCCATGAAAAAGGTATGCATTTTTACTGTCATTTTTAAACCATTTGTAATTTTTAAATACAAAATTTTAATTATTCTCCATGTTTTTCGGTGTCAAATAAATGATGATTTAATCATTTTGTATTTTATAGTGTCAAAGTTGTGGACATGAGATACACAGAAACGCTCCGATATGGTACAAATAAAATTTATTCAGATTTTATAATTCATGTCATAATTTTCTATTTACTTGATGCAAAATGCCAAAAAAAGTATCAAAACTAATATTTAATTTTAATGTCAATTTACACAGTCCCGTTTGCAAAGCCAAAAGTCGAAGTCGTAATCCAAAGAAGACAAAGAAGAAGAATTAAATCTGGATTTCACTACAATTTTAATTTTTAATGCAGCAGCATAAAATATAAAAATACTTGACATTTGATTATGTGTTGTGTGTGCGTGTGTATTTTGTGTTTGGTATTTCTCAATGTAAATAGACTATTTTTATTTGTTTCCTTTTCCCTCGTTTCTCTTCCATTTATCGCTAAATGTGACTAAAAGACTGTTCATTTCTCCTAAATATCAATATGCTCTACATTTTTAATTTACTCTGCTACTTAAATATTAAATATTAAATATGCCAACTACTTAATTGTAAGATTTAAGATTAGGTAGAATTTTATGCCAAATGCTAAATGAATGAAAAGTCATGGATTTTTCCTATGTAAACTAAACCATAAACCAGCGGCCAAATTAATGGAATTCTAAGATCTAAGAAATAAAAGTCGACTAAAATCGTGTAATGTATATCCAAAATTTACTTACTCAAATATTTGCATATAAATTGTAAAGAAAGTCTAAAGCCAGAGAGACTACCGTTTTTGTTTCCATACACACACCATATCGACGGCCATGTACAAAATTTACTCACATGCACAATCACAACAACTTTCGCTTTATTTTCTATTTTGCAAAAGAGTCAACTGAGAACTTTTGTGTTTTGGACATTTGAAAACGTGGCGAATCAAGTCATTTATTTTTTGCATAGGAAATTTACAAGTTAAATTTCACTGGACATTTTACCACTAGAAAAAATTTGGGGTTTGGGTAAATTGTGTAGTTCGCCGTCGATAGCAAACAATACACACGAGCAGTGCAAGACTCCATTGGCTGGAAGCATTTCAAACCAGAGTACATACAAAACACAAAATACAGAAAACAAATTTACAAACGACGGAGAAGCTGAGGCGGAAGATCTCAAGTTTTAATTTTAATCCCAATTAAATCAACTTTTCCCTCTGGGATTTTATCTCAGTTAAATTATCACACGTTAAAAGAATGTAGGAAAAGTTGAAGCAAGTCTGCAGTATGTAAATATTTTGTGCATTGTGTGTACATTTGTAAATAAATAAAGTCGTATCATTTTACTCGTTTCACTATCAATTAGCAATTATCAAGTCTTTTGAGTTTTGTTTTGAACAATAAAATATCATTCATTGTTCATTAAAGTGACCAAGACGGGGAAAAGTAGTGAAGTAAATTATCCACAACTAATTGTGACTTTTATACACATGTTAATTCTTCATCCTTTGATTTGATGGAAATTACAAATAACAAGATCAAGTAAGTAAGCAATAATCATAAGTGTATTGAATTTTCTATTCATTTTAAATTGGAAGTAATTACTTTGAGATCAGTCACAAGCTATTATTTAAATTATCTAATAAATGTTTGATTAATTTCAGATCCGAAATCATAATTCAATTAAAAAATGGACATGTGTAAGAGTGTTGTGAGTAGAGTTGCTAAAACTGTGGGAATTACGGCCGTCTCAATGGTAAATTATGTACACATGAATTGTAAATTATTCATTAAATAATCACAGACTCACAATTAATGAAAATGGCTAGAATTGTGAAATGTGATGACTCTATTCTACTGTTGACCGTGATCTTTTTCTCTGTAGGTCAGTCCTGTAGCTGGAGTCGCTGTTACGGCTGGTTCTTTGGCGGTTTCCACATGTGTGGTAAGAGGTAACCCTGCATTTTTCAGAACAAGAGTCTATTTCCTTCATTTGTCTATTCTTTTGGCGGTCGTCGCGCTGATTGCCATTGTCCTCACTCTTTGCACACTGCACACCCAATTACATAAACCAATTTTTGTGTACCTGTGCACACATCCACAAGTTTAATATCATGGATCACGGGCAACAATTACTATCCATTTTACTGTTTATTATGCATCATGAATTTTATGAAAAGAAAAGTCCGAAGTTGTGCATATTGATTTTGACACAAAAATTAAAACCACACATTTACATTTTTCCCCTTAAACAGAAGAGTGACGACTTGTCCATTTGAATCCACTCCGTGTTTTGGACTCATGTTCTCATCATTCATTCGATGTTTTTTATACATTATTCTATGCTTTAAGAATTTCCATTAAAAATAATGTGCCTTTTGTATTAAAAATTAATTCTTATTGCAAATCTAGGCAGCGGGTTCTCTGGGAGTTTCTACTTGTATTATGGCTGGATCTACAGTTGTAAGTCTTTTTCTCCTTCTCCATTTCATTTGTATGTACTATTATGCATATTATATTCTGCTTGAGTTTTTACATTTGAATCCTTACAGTTATTATTATTTATTTGATTTGTACAGATCAACATCGTGTCCAGTGTCCCTCGAGTATTTGGCTATTTCAGATCCAATGATGATTGAAATTATTTGCATATTTTGGACAGAACGCTACGCTCAAATCAAAATTCAAAACCTCTTTATTTTTCAAGTGTTTAACCACACTGATCTATTGTCTTCCACTGTCATTTGACATGACGTACCAAAAGTCTCTCTCTGTTCAATCGCAATCATCGCTTAATTAATTAAATAATTTATTTAAGTAAGTAGTTTGCTATAAGTTAGAAGTTTGTAGTTATTACATTTACCCATACAAAGGGACAAAAAATGTTTAATTTTTAGTTATTACATATGATTATGGGTCATGTTTACAACCAGTGAGTGCATATTGTACTCAGGTACAATTATTGAAAACAATATGAGCATTTGTGTACATGTTACAAGGTAAAATCTCTAACTGTGGGTATGCATTTTGTATTTTAATTTTATATAAAACTTTTACATGCAAATTAAGTAGAAATGCATTATATGAACAAACGTCTAAGGCACATTTGGAATGGTGTGTGTTGTGTGTACACCAGAAAAATACATATGAGTAGATAGAGGCTCTACCCCAAAGACGGACCGGCAGTCTTCTGCTACTTGTTTTTCTGGAGTGCTTACACAGTGTTTTTGTATTTAGCGTGTGCCCGTGCAACACGCGGGTAGGGTAGCAGTATTTTATTATCGGAATCCTGTAATTCAATTTTTCCGCCTATATAATTGTACCTATGATATTTTGTGCAACTACCGAGTGACCAATAAGTTGTAAAACTAATCCTTTTCAAAATTCGGCATCTTTAAAAGGTCCGAGTAAAACAATTTTTAAGTTTTTGTTTAGCAAAGACAAAAAATTAATCCTCTATTCCAACACCTATTACGCGCTGCTTCGAGTACCGCCAAAACGTTTCTGAATGGCATGTTTATTGTTTACAAATTTCAGTTTGTGGCAATTAATTAACCAACGCATCGTTCACTGTAGACTTAATCATCCAACAACCGTGCATGAAAGAGAAAGTTGGGCTCGTTTACCACTGGTAAAGCCACATGTCCCGTGTTGATTATTCCCTTCCAAATTCATCTGCTCCCTAGCTAGGAAGCTGAAGGATAGGAGTACTTTTCTACTAAATGGTTCTCTATTTGGTGATTGGTAGTGTCTGATTTGGAAATCCTCGTGGATTTCTCCTTCGCCGTCCGATTACGGTTTTCTCAGACTTCTTTCGAAGTTAACGACTTCAGAGCTTCCTCTGTATATTGCCATGATAGGCAATTGATTTTGAAGAAATACTGTCCGTAGCGTATAAATAAATATTGCTTTCAATGTGGCCTAAATAATAAATTTTTGGCCTGAATTCCCGGAATTCTGATTATTTTTCTTTAATTTCCACGTTTTCCTCAAAGTCAATGTTGTCTAGGAAAATACATGGAAGTTGTAGCAAATTTGGATTATTCTAACTCTAAAATTTCCCTGGAAATTTCAAAGTGCATGTGTGTGAAAAAATCCAAAATCCTATCTCGAGCTCTCGAACCGTCTTCTTCACCCGGGTGGGCAATTACAGATGACTCACACTTGTTGAGCGGATGCTGCCTATTTGACGACGTCGAGCTATCACGAGCTCCCAGTCGGACAGTTCTCACCATGAAGAAATACTGTCCGTAGCGTATAAATAAATATTGCTTTCAATGTGGCCTAAAGACTGAATTTATATATTTTGTCGATTTGTGATTGATTTGAATGGAGTAAAGAAAACACTTGAATTTTATCTGGATTTTGTGTTGTATATTTTATGTTGAAATTGTCGATAATACGACAGATTTATTCAAGATAAAAAACTCTTTCTCCTTTTCCTTCTTTCTATTTTCTATCTTTGAGATATGTACACTGTATACAAAGAGTGTACTAGATGTTTGAGAAATCCACAGCAAGTGTGAATGAGCCGTATATAATTGAGACAGTAGAAGGATTGAGAATTCTCAATCCTAAATCCTTCTGTATTACGTCATTTACTCAGGCTATCACCAAGGCACTTTGTGCTGATGGTGCTAAAACGGTGAGCAAAACAAAGTAATAAAAGATATCTAGAACTGGGACTTTGTCACAAGTTAAAGATATGGAACTCGTTCACAAGTGAGCGATATTTAACATAGGCTTCTTCATGTTAAACCATTAACATGAAGAATTTTCTGACCACAGACAACATTCGAGTGCCGGGTGCTAAACTCTCTGATCAATCTGAACAGATTTCGACAAATTTCGTAGTTGCTCAGATACTTGAGCAAACTGTTTTCTTTCCCATCCAACCTCGAGTCCTCTTCCTCAAAACTTCATTTGTACCAACTCCCCTAAAACGGTATTGTCCTGTATAAAAACGCCATTTTTACGTTTTTTAAATCCCGTGTGATCAAATTCAAATTAAAGCGAGCCATTTATTGTCAATATTTTCACTTGAATCGAAGAAAACACCATAATTATGACAAAATGGGATAAGTGTTGGCAAACAAAACCATTCTCACATTTCCTCGTAGCCTGTAAGTATTTCTAAAAGCCGGTTCCAGCCATTTCTGTCATTTCGAATCCATTCTTTTTTGTAGTATAAAACCACAAAGGACTCTCCTTTACTTATTAGTCTGTTCATGGTTAACGTTTGGCTAATTTGTTTCAAATTCAAAGATTTGGTTCGATTATGAATCAGTACTGATTCGTCTAAACTAGGAAATTTATCGTTTAACAATCGTAGGGTGAAATATTGATAAAAATTGCAGAGCCTTCTTCTTGAGGTATTCCTAACTTTAATACAAATATTTTCTATCTCCTTTGTAATAATGCCATTTTCCCGTGTGTTCAAATAAAACTTTAAACCATTTACGAATTCGGTTTTCTCCGGAAATTCCCCGAATTTCCCTTCACTCTTTGATGATCCTCTGCTTCACCCAGGTTGGGCAATTACAGATGACTCACCGATGAAGCGGTGAATTCCACTTGAGATCCTCGAGCTATCACGAGCCTCTGGAAGGAATCAGGTGAGTGATTGATAATTGATGTTGAATATTGATATTGACTCTAGAATCTAACTTATATAGATTCTAGATTCTTGATATTTCCAACTTTTAGGGATTTTCCTTTCTTTGTAGTTCTACTTTTGTTTTTCTATTTCTTCAGTCCCCTTCTCAAGTTACGTATACCCAGGTAAACTGGGAGACCCCGTCTATTAATACTCTTCCTGAGAAGAAGCAGAAAAAACTACGAAATTTTCTATGATGGGTCACTACGAGGAGCAAAAATCCCTTGACTTTCTTTGTCTTGGACGACTCACGTCTTGCATGTATGTGGGTGGATCAGTTCCACATACACCAAGTGATTCTTTTGTTGGTGAGCAATTCTTGTTCTGTGGAAGCAATTAACACGCACTGCGAATATTACTATTTGTTATAAACAAGTGCGTGTTGGGTTAAAAAACCAAAAATAATATTTGAAAAAATGATGTAAATAATTTATATTTTACACGACAGATTTTTCATGGGGCGATTTGATTCAAATCTATTTTTCTTGTGATCCAAGTTGTAATTTCTCCGCTAGATGACGATTGACTCAGGATTTCCTCTTCTTGGGACTCTTAATCCATGCAGCTCAATCCAATATGGCGTCAGACAAAATGGCGTTGGGATGGAACCACGATGATTAAAAATTATACAATATGGATGGTTAATATTTCCTTATGGATTATATTATTGAACTTCAAAATAATTTTATTTTTCAATCCATGAATGATTTATTGATACGATACTCTTGCGAGTACTTAATACTTACGGACAAGGGCTTAGTTATTGAGCCCTATTTCCTGTCCTAGCAAACTCTTGGGTGATAAAATGATGAAAATGTTGAAAAGTCCAAATTCGGGATGAATTTACTGACTGAAATACGGACTGTATTATCATCTGTTGCACCTGTGCTTATTCACTGTACAGGTTCACACTTTTTCACTTCACTCCGTACAATGTACAATGTACGCTTTTCTAGAATCTAGAGTCTAGATTCTAGTTCACTTCACTTTTTTAATCACAAATAAAATCATTTTTGTATTTAGATTAAATAGTTAAATAATCTCACTAAAGGCAGTCGAACACAAAACACCAATGAAAATATTGACCGTTTAAATCAAACCAAATTGATTCCTGCGATACAGTCAGCGGCTTTCATAAACTCAAATCTTCTGCTGTGTGTGGATATTGGAATAATCAATGCACAAAAAACCTTGTAAAATTATGGATAAATGTGAATAAAAAGATACACAAAATGCACTTCAATAACTTGTAAAAATTGTGGACTTGTGTAGATTTGAATATTGAAACTGTCGCTAAAACGACCGATTTATTCAATGTACTTTTGGGTATTTTACTTTACTTTTGTTTTCCTTCAAACTTTTACTTTTTACTATATATTTCTGAACAGCTCAACACAAAGTGTATTCAGAGAGCCGTATAAATTGAGACTGCTGAAGGATTGAGGATTCACAATTCTCAATCCTTCTGTATTACGTCATTCACTCAGACGTTCATCGATGCACTTTGTGCTGATGACGCGAAAACGGTGAGTAAACAAGGTAATAAAATCCATCCTGAGCTCGACTTTGTCACAGCTGAGGATGGATAAACTGTTCAAAAGTGAACAGAATTCAACATAGGATTCTTCATGTTAAACACTTAACATGAAGAAAATCCATGACCATAGTCAACATTTAACTAGGGCAAAACTCTCACATCAATCTGAACAGAATTTGAAATGTCAAAGTACATGTTTTCCACTGTGTATGCAATATGCAATGAAAAAGGGACGCATCTCCACGAACACAACACAGAATTATCTGAGGCTGTTCAACGCTCATTTATTCATGTGTAGAAAATTATATATACTCTTGTCTTGTACATTGTTGGATTGTGGGTTGAGGACGCAGAAAGGCTCCGTTCCTTATTCGCCTTTCACGTTCTTTCTTTTGTTCACTGCCATAAAATCCAGGTATTGTTACTGTACTGAAAGCAGCAACCGGTGAATTGTTTTGGGCTTGGAGTTTTGAAGACATAAGAATTCACTTCTGATTTTATCTCGCATTTCTCGTCCTGAATTTCAAAGTGTTGGAGATTGGAGTTGAACATTTTTAGAATCTAGAATCTAGTGAAAAACAGGGAACAACTTTATAAATTGTAAGAAGAATTATTCATTTATTTTTATAGATTGCTCAAGTCAATTTGAAATTTCAATGGTCAATTCCTTTCAAGTCTTTGTATTTAAATTAGAGTGCAATTGTGGATTGTGGTTTCTGAATTCGGATTACATTTGGAATGAAAATGTCCAAAGTGTACTTGAATAATGGACATTTAATTTGACATGTTGTTGTTTTGGCTTGATTTTTCTGTATCCTTTCAGATTTTAAAGACAACTAAAAACTCAAAAGCCGTGACTTTTTAAAAGTAAATGGAAATGGAAGGACGAAAGAGCAAGAGAAACAACAAAAAGGACATGATGTTTGAGTGTGACTACTGTGTAAAAAAATTCCACACAACTCAACAGAAGACATTTCATGAAATAGTTCATACTGGAAAAAGAGACTTCAAATGTGACTTCTGTCAAAAATTCTACACTCGGAAAACTAGCCTCAATGAGCACAAGAAAATTCACCTGGGACAAAAAGATCACGAGTGTGATTATTGCGGTAAGAAATTTATTAGCAAGCCTGTGTTAGAAGATCACATCAAGATTCACACTGGACAACGGCCTTTTGCATGTAAACAGTGCAAAAAGTCCTTCCGTCACAAGTGCAATCTGGACACGCATATGAAAACTCACCTTGGTCAAAAACACCACGAATGCATTTATTGCGGGAAGAAATTTGTTGAGCGGAAAAATTTAACGAGACATGTGAAAATCCACACGGGAAAAACAGACTGGGAATGCGATTATTGTGGAAAGAAATTTATTCAGAAGACCAAATTGACCGCTCATTTGACAATTCACACGGGGAAAAAAGATTGGGAATGCGACTACTGCAAAAAAAAATTCGCCGTAAAGTGGGATTTGACTTCTCACGTGAAAATCCACACTGGGAAACAAGATCACAAATGCCCTCACAAAGGATGCAAATACGCAACAACTGCAAAATCACATCTCACTGTGCACATTCGCACACATACAAAAGAGCGACCGTTCAAGTATCCAGAGGTCAACTGTGATTATGCAGCCAGACAAAACTCCGCTTTGAAAAGACATCAACTCACTCACAACAAAGCATGAAGTTTTAACAGTCTATAGAAATTCTCATTCGGAACTTGCGATCTTTGGTCATTCTGTTATTGCAAATGAGCATGTTAAAATACAGGAAAAATCAACTAAAATCCATCATCAAACTTCAAACCAACACTCAGATATTTGTACAGAAATAATAAAGTTGTCACTTTTTCAATGGCTTGATTTAATCCTAATTTGACTTATAAAGAACAAAAAACATAACTTGGCTTGAAATATTTGAAAGCACCAATCCGCATTTGCATAGTTTTAATTTGCAATTGATTATTCACCAAATGATAAAAAAATTTAAATTCTTTCTGCATTCTTTTCCGTTTACGAATCATAGAAATTCGCATAACGGTAAATAGTAAAAAGTAAAAGAACTAAGGATAAAAATTCCAAAAATTCTTTCTTTTTTACCGTATCATCAAAACTCACAATCAAGCGCATTCACAATTCTAACCAGTTGAATTTTTAGGAATTTTTTCCTCTCAATTTGCAAACCTGTGAATTTTACAACGGACTTGACGTTTTATTTCTACTAGCACAATACATATTTTGGAACGAGTTCTACTCACCCAAAGGACACGGGAGGCAAGTAAAGGCTATTTTGCCCCCCGTCAGATTTGGCTCAAATTTTGCACAGATGTACTTTTGACCATGGGGAACAATATTTGTGAAGTCATTTTAAAAGTGATTGCCCCCTTTGACCTTTGGAGGTCACCAAAGTTCAGAATTTTTTGTTGGACTTTGACGCCGTGTAAAACTTTTATTTGATTTTTCACTGCTATTTTTACACTAAAACTCATTTTACAAGTAAACCTTTGAATTTAGAAACCTGATGACTTCACAACAAATAATCAGCATAAAATTCTCTATCGATTGATACCATATTCAAATTATTTCATGTCATCCTAATTTTTGAATAAAAATCAATGAAATAATCAACTTTTTTATTCAAAAATTATTACATCATGAAATAATTTGAAAACGGAAGCACTTGATAGAGAATTTTATGCTGATCATTTGTTGTGAAGTCACCAGGTTTCTAACTTCAAAGGTTTACGTGTAAAATGAGTTTTAGTGTAAAAATACTTGAGAAATATTGAATAAAAACTTTAAACGGCGTCAAAGTCCAACAAAAAATTCGAAACTTTGGTGACCTCCAGAGGTCAAAGCGGGCAATCACTTTTAAAACGACTTCACAAACATTGTTCCTCATGGTCTAATGTACCTCTGTGCAAAATTTTGGCCAAATCTGACGGGGGGCAAAAGTGCCTTTACTTGCGTCCCATGTCCTTTAATATTATATCTACATCTTCTCATTATTCAGAACTCACGAGAAATGGTTGTAAATGAAAGTGAAAGAGTTTGAACGAAAAAACACAACAAAAGTTATATTTTACAGTAGTTAATTTTGGCTAAGTAAATATTATGCGTTATGTAAGATATAAAATCTATAATAGAGTCAAAATATTTCCAAAATTCAACTATCATTTAATCATTTCCTCACCATTTAATATTGCACATATTTTGAAGTAGATATATAATGATTTTCATCAAATGGGAAAAGTTCGTACCATATAAAATATAACAATACTGTTCAATCTCAATGGATTCCAAACTCGTACAGTGTACATTGTACATGGTACACTCTGCAACTTTTCTAGCTAAAAACTCTATGTTTACAAACATCATCACAACAGCATATATAAACTTTTAAGACTACGCTTATTGACATAATTGCATGTAAAAGTTTGCCAATATATTCAGGATGCATAAGCATACATACCTACAAATACCGAAAAGGAGTTTCATGGTTTAATGACGTATGCTACAATTTATTTTTAAGTCATAATACTTAAAAACAGCAACAAAACTAGCGCACTGCGAATGCATTCAACTCCAACTGAATTGATCAAACATTTAGTATTACATACATTTGATTCTTCTTGTGGATGAACATTTCCGTGTATCGAAGCTCAAAACACGTCCACTCTCTCTCTCTAATATGAAGTATTGAAGCTATGGTATATGGTACGAAACAGTTGGAGCATATTGGTGATGCGTATATATAAATTAGTTTGCAAAGTATACACATGCATGTATACATCTTGTAGAAAATTCTCTATTACTCGGTAGATCGTAATTCACTTTCTCTAAAAAAATATTCATAATATTTACATTTTACCTACATGCAAACTTACATACTACATTTTATACACACACACACAAAGGACTTTCGATTTCTTGAACTACCGTGTATACAGTATACGCAAGTAGTAAAAGTAGTACAAAAAAAAAGGTTGAGAGTTTAAAATACAGAAATTTCAATTCCGGCATTGATATCACTTTTACCATAATTTGTCTCTCATGATGAAAAAGTCTACGGATAAAAATTTAACGAAAGGATCAACAAAAGAAAACGCTCCAGCCACACAAGACAAATTATGGTACATAATAGATATTTTATGTGCTCGTACTTTTAAGTGGTCTGTATTATGTTTTGTGATAAAACTTAACTATATCTAATGTCTATATTAGGGCATCCAATTATCGTTACTTTCAAATATCGTTCAGTATCGTTATCGTTCAACCCAATATCGAACGATATTCGAGAAA
>JAQGBH010004089.1:0-17856 GCA_034698265.1 Sminthurinus aureus | reverse complement strand
GGACTTGTCATGAGCCTATTTTTGCTTTTGTGTGAAAACACTAAGTTTCACAAAAAGGCGGTGAAATTCAAATTGACTGCCTGTCTTTTCGCAATTTCAGTCATATTACGATCACGATTTCTCCCAAAATCAAAGAAAAAGCCAAGTGACGGGGTTCCAGGAACGCCCAATATTTTAGTCGTAAAGAGTGGATATTTTCCATAAATGTTTAGTTGTTTTCCAATTATTCTCATAGTGCAATCAAGATTCAAGATTCAGGATTCAGAATATTCATGTGTTATTATTTATCTACTGCAAATGCTGTTGACTAGGATAAAAATAAATAATAAATGTAAATATATGGTTAACAGAACGGCGTAGCTGTTTATATAATTCCATTTATTTTCAATGAAGAAATGAAAGAGTTGAGGTTAAAGGTTAAACTGATTGGATTGACTTGACTTTTTATTCCATTTAGCTTGGAGCTTGGAGTTTTCAGTTGAGTTGACCAAATATCAAGTTTCAAGTTCAATGTTAATTTTGTCGCTATGCTAAATTTCTAATGCTGATTCTTTGGATGAGATGATGATGTAACTTGTGACTCGTGGGATTGAGAATTGAGATTGGAGTCGCTATCACCTTTTCTTTGGATTATGTAAACTATAAACTGTAAACTCTGCAAATTTCAATGATATAAAAAGAGTTTGAAAATATTCCTTTTTATTTAAAGTTTTATCCATTTTCCATCATTCATCATCTCGGATCTCGCACACTTGGAAAAAATATCTTCAATCTTGAACCTCTTACATTTAAATATAAAAAATGGCCCAATCTCGAGTGTGAGTAAAATTACGCAAGTTACAAGTTACAAGTTACAATTTAAAACAAAAAATAATACAAAATTCCTACGTATTAAACAAAAAAAAATCAAGTGTACTTTTTATTTAGATACATTTTAAATTATGTCATTATTAATTAAAATTTTAAAATGTTGAAAAAGCTCTTTAATTTTCAATATTTTAAAATTGTTTTTAGGTTTTTGATCCTTTGCATCGCCTTGGCTGCCTGGGCCGTTGCTGTCTTTGCCGTCGGAGAGGTAATTTCATTTAAATTAATTTAATATAGAAATTTAAAATAATTTTGTAGTTGCTCATAAATTTTAAAAAATGAGATTTCTCCTGTTAATTTCAATACGTTTTGTTGACTAACTTTTTCCCGTTTACGGTTTTCAGCCCTGCACCTTCCGTTCAATCGTTAATGACGAGTGTGCTAGCGACCAATCCTGCAATTTCTTCACCTCCAAATGTGAACTCGTAAGTACTCTTTAAATTTCAAATATCCCTCAAGAAAGTCTAAACTGAGGATAATTTATCAGCGTATGTTTATCATTTTGAATATTGATCAAGTTTTTAATTACTCGTGTGTTTGTTTCCTTTTTCAGCAAGGAGTAGCTGTAAGTTGTCTCGAGTCTTGAGTCTTGTGTCATTCCAAATTGTCATGGGATTCGAGTGGATTTGACTATGTTTTCTCATTTTACCACTTTCCACTTTTTAACTACTCTTTACAAAACCATACAAACTAATTTTGTGTTTGACGAGGGTGAAAATAATAATTTTTTAGAGTTTCTCACTCGGTGTATTTTTTTGTACTTTGTATTTTTGTAGGGTTCAAAATGTACTCCACCGTTCTTGGGATTTTCCTTCCTTCCTCCTTGCAATACCGGACTTACGTGCCGTAGAACCCCTGGAAACACAACATGTCAAGGTGAGACACATTTCACATTTATCATGGTTTTGCATTTTGCACACTGTGTAATTATTATATTGCACTTATCTTTACGTAATGTTTGTATTAAAATGCTTCCGTTTCAATCCCGTTGTAATGTAAAAATTTGTGTATGTTTTTACATATTTCAGCGTAAAATGATGAGACCGATGTGATGACAAATCCAGATTCCAGTTTTCAGATTCTAGATTCTAGATTCTAGATTCTAGATTCTAGACTCTAGACTGACACATATTTTTTTAACTGACCGACCGTTAAGGAAAATACAAAATACAAGATAAAAACTGTACACTGTACAAGAAAAAATTAAAATTTCAAAATTTATTCAGAGTATTTCAACTTTTAAATCAAAATCAAAATCAAAATCTACATAATATATTTTTGATCATTAAATAAATAGAAAAATAAAAATAAAAAATTATGCAACTGTAATAATAATTATTTTCCTGCTTCAAAATAACAACCCACATTTTGTTTTTATTTTGTTGGTTTTGGTTTTCGAGTGAGAAAAAATGCATCATTTGTTATTTGTTGCACCCCGTAACCCGTAATTGACATAAGGTGCAACTTTAAATTCCCATCATGTGTGCATAGGGAAATAATCCTCTGTTTCTAGTTTCTAACGAGCTCATGTTACAACTTGTACAGCTCGCAAAATGTACACAACTACAGATTACAGATACTGTAGCTATGGGCAAATACTAGAGATTAGCATGTTGAATGTACAATGTTCAACCCATACATTACACATGATACGTGATGCTCAATGTACACAAGACACAATACACGAGACATTTTACGCCCTTTTTTTTATGGTGGCTGATTGATATTAACAAGATCGGGATCATGATGAGACGCAACTGAACCAAAGTTGTATCTCAATCTACACTCGTCACTCGACACTCGACACTTGTTCCCTCGTCTCTGATCTCTGTGATTAATAAATAATTAATTTGACCTCCAAACGTTTTGCATGATTCTCCATTCGCCGTAACCGGTCGTTGTTCGTTTGTCTTTGGGCGTTGTGCGTTGTGCGTTATTAATTTATTCGTCAAGTATCTTGTCCATTCTCCACGTATTCATACTTTGTTTGTACTTCCCTCTTCTAAATTCACAGTCCAGCGTCCAGTCGTCTCCTAATCCTCAGTCCAAGCATCACTTCACAGATCCAGATCATCACAAATCAAAAATCAACAATTACAATGCTTAAATTTGTGAGAAACATTTTGCATTTACTTTACTATATTATATTATTCTTTTGCATCTTCTAAGCTCTACTGTCTACTTACTAAAATGTTAAATAATAAATATTACGTACATTTTATTTGGAATATTCCAGACCACCTTAGTTTTCATGGTTTTGGTTGTCGTGGCAACGCTTGGGATTTTGTCAACGTCAGAGGTTGGGGCTGTCCCAGTTGGTCAAGAAAGTAATAGTGATTCCAATGAGGGAGGCGGAGACAACGCCACTCCAGACTACGGGGCACTCTACGGACTCGGAGAAACATCCTTTGGAGGACATGGTGCAGATCACAATGAACAGGGGAGCTCAGTAAATTGGGGTGGTGCAGATTGATCATTCGTCACCTGTCAAATGTCACCTGTCAAATGTCTACTTGACCTCAGCATATTAAATTGCACCAACCGGATGTTGAACGGACTTGATATGGAATTAGACAACTCTTTATGGATTATGGATTATACATTTCAAAACTTTCCTTATGAATAAAAACCCTTGTGTCTCTTTTATCCAGGCAATTACTGGATAATTAAGTACTTGTACAAAAATTCATGAATAAAAAAACATGCACAAAACATTTCACCCGTTTTACAAAAAATAATCCCCTTGTAAATTGTAAATTTACAGTTAGTTTCAACAACAAGCAGCAGAATCTTGATGTATTTGAAGTTTGAATGTAGTATAAAATGTAAAATAAAGGGTATTTAATTTCTCTGTTTTGTTCAAGTAAAAATTAAAGCTTAAAAAAAACATTTACTTGATTCCACATTCAGAACCAGCTCATTAAAAAATTATTAGAAACTCAAAACTCCAAAGTCACAGGAAGATTGTGGTGAAAATACAAAGACAATTCCAATTCTATTTTGCAATCGAAACGACAACAAATGTGAATGTGGTGGAGAGGTAAATGTGGATGTAAAACCACCACATTTAATTTGTAGTTACTCTTAACCCTTCACCATTCATTATTTATTTTTCATAACGCATCAACTTGATTTTGTTCCCATTTCCTTGTTTTTCCAACCACAAATTAAAACTATTAATTGAATTTCCGTTTAAATTATATTCCGCCGACTATCGACTATCGATTATCGACTATCGACTGGCTGCATTTTGGCAATTTTCTATCATTTCTTATTTATTAGTAAACAAAATTAATTAGAGTTGACTAGACAAAGAGAAAAAAGTCATCACTTTTTTGTTTTTTTTTTTTGGTGATGAATACTTTTGAGTTTGTGAGGTTTGTTCTCCTCATTGGAATTTTCAGCTTGTCCCATTTCCGTTTTCATTCCTGTGCCCAAGTTCCCAACACAAACGAAGCAACAGAAACTGCAAGAAAAACGGTACGGCTAAATAAATGTGATAAAAATCGTGCTGGCGTTGTCCGGGATTTTCTCCAGTTGCCGTACCATCTTCAGTTAATGAAATCAAACAAAACTCGCCCAACATTTTCCGCTGCCTTTGGAACCAATTTTTACAATTTTAGCCTCGTTTACGATTACGATTCCGAATGGTCAACAAAAAATGGTTGTGAAAAGGTAACACTTGAAATCCCATTGATTGTGTCGTCAAGAGGAAAAAATGAAACAAAAAGAAATTTTATTCCTCTGTTTTCACCCTTTGGATTTCTTCGGGATAAAATGAACCTTTTCATCCATCCCAAAAATTATTGTGTCAAAAAGTAAAAAAAACAAACAAACGTTTAGAACAAAAATCAACAAGAAATCCGTATATACGGATATTTATTTTTAATTCATATGCAAAAACGTTTGACTGTAATTTTACTTTGAACATTTTCAAATCCATTTTTAAAATAGGCTCAACCACACCGTTTTGACCGTTGAAATTTGTGCAGGAGCCTCAAATTCAAATTCAAATTCTGCCGCGGGTGAATCAATTTCAGTTTCTCCTCCTTTAATTCAAAAGTGTTGTAGAATGGGACTTGTTTCGACCATTTATGACAAGACGAGGATCGCCGACTGCAAACCGGAGGTGAATCCTCCATGGAAACCGGTATTAAAGGGAGAAAATGAGGAACTTTATCCAAATTATAACGTGAGTGGTCATCTTCTGCCATGCCAGAAATCCTTGCTCCGCATTTTACCGTACCAAATGGCGCCAAGGATCAAAAGCAGAAAAGATTCAATTATCCAATTCAAAGAGTGAGTCATTTTTGCACATTTTTATTTTTTCTACATTTAGTTTCTGGTGGATAATTTTGCATCAAATATTTTGCAGTGTTCGAGTGCTGGAGAATGGACAAGTGGAAACGAGAGACACTGGAAATCACAAGTGGAAAAAGTTGGAGCAAAATTCCTACTGCATCGACGGCTATTTTAATCAACTCACAACTCTTGATAAAGTTACGGAATTTGAACCATTTGCTGGAAGTCCAACAGACAGTTTCATCCTGTTTCAGTGCGCTCCCATCAAATCCGAATCAGGAGTAAATACAAATCATACAAAACCATTTCAGAATTTACGATTTTTTATTTTATTTTACATTTTTTGACTCTTCACATTTGTTTTTAAATTTTTGGTAGAAGATCAAGGACAATATTTTGATGGTTTTTGGTTTCATCTCAGCTCTTGTTCTATTGAACATCGTGATTGTTTACGGCTTGATTTGGAAGCAACAGAATTTTCATGGGTGGACAAAAGCCACTTTTTCTTTGGCCATGTTTTTCTGGTTCTTTTTCACTGGATTGAGACTGGTTTACACCAAACTGGGCGGGTTTTGTACATTCATCGCCGTTGCTACTCACTTTTTTCACCTCACCACTTTTTCCTTGATGCTCTTGCTAAACTTTGACGTGTGGTCGACAGTCAGGTGAAAATTTCGATTATAAATTTGACTTTAGAAACAAAAATTCCCAAGATGTACTTTTAATTATTTTTTAACTGTTTTTTCAGTTCAATGACTGCGCACTCTCAGCGTTCAAAAGGTCACAGGCGCTTTCTGTATTATTGTTGCCTCGCCTTTGGTATCCCGACGCTCATCACCTCAATTTCACTCATCATCGAACATCAATTCGAGTAAGAGACAAAATTCGACAAAAGTCACCCACAAATATATATTATGTGATTTTAAATAAAATGTCTTTAATGGATTTGTGATGTGTGAAAATAATTGTTACAATTAAACAACTAGTCTTTTTGACGACCGTCTGCTGCGCCCACAATACGGAAGAAACCGCTGCTATTTGGACCACAGCGCTGTTCCCGCATACGAAATTTACCCAACAATTATTTTATTCCTCCCAAACCTAATTTTCGTTGCATTTATTACAAAAATCGTGTTTGGCTTGATAAAACGGCGCAAGAGACTCCAAGGAGCGAAGTTAAAAATTACCACCACCGAACAGAACAACAACACAGAGTAAGCACAAACAGCAAACAAACAACAAACAACCGCGCGGAATTTGAATTTTTGATCTTAAAGAGAAATTAAAATTGACTCCGTGGAAAATTGAAAAGCAAAGAAAGAAATTAAAAATGTGATTGAATCTTGATTAATTTTTTAGAATGTTTTTATGCCTCAAGTTTTTCGTGATAATGGGAATTTCCTGGATCTTTGACATCATTTCGGGTCTGACGGACTCGACAGAAGTTTCTTGGTATTGGGTAATCCCGGACATTTACAATGTTTTGCAGCCTTTTCTCCTCTTTTGGATTTTTGTGTGCACCAGACTCATTCGAGATCAATTGGCCGACAAATATTCGGTTTTCAAAGGTTGTTTTACATGCAAATCCTGTATTATTTTGCTATTGTTGATTTGTGTAATTTGTTTTGTAGAAGTCAAGGCAATGACAACTGACAAATGACGGATGTTTTCTTTTGCTCTTGTGGTTTTCTGTAGCTGGATTCCAATGGATGGACACTCATTTGCCCCGCTGCTGTTCAGCACCGACAACTTCCGCCGGAACGGAGACGAGTGAAAGTCGTGAGACGAAATTATCAGCAGTGATGAGTCCGGAGGAAAATTCTATACCGTTGTCAGCATTTAACCCCACGTCTGACAATCATTAATGAACTGGGTTACAAGTTACAGATTGCATTACTTGACCAAGCCTTGGGAAATGTAAACGTGTCATGTAAATATTAAGTAAAAAACATTAGAAACGTTTAATCCCGTTAAATAAACTGAACAAAACAACTACAAACAGGTTTCTTTGGTCCATGTCTAAATTTGCATCATTGAAAACTAAATAAAAATCAAATTATTATGAATATTCAAATGGTAAAAAAACCGATTGGAGCTTTTAATGATTTTTGAATTGACTTTGAATTCATAATTCGTAATTCATAATTCAGAAAATGCAGATTTTAACAAGTAATCACATGAATTTGTAATGGATATAAAATACTTGTCTCATCTCTGTCCTCTGTAATTAATTAATAAATAATTAATTGGACCTCCAAAAGTTTTGTGCGATTCTCCATTCTCCGTAAGCGACCGTCGGTCGTTTTGTGTTATTACTTTATTCCTTGAGTATGTACTCCATTCTCTATTCTCAGTGTATTCATAATTTGCTTCTAGTTGCCTCTTCTCAATTCCCCGTCGAGTCCAGTCCAGAGTCGAGTCGTCTCCTAACCGTTGGTCCAAGCATCATTTCAGAGATGACCAGAAATTGAATTCAAAGCGAGACTTCACAAAATGCTTAAATTTGTAAGAAACTGCATTTTTCTATTCTATTATTTGTATCTTTTGCATCTTTAATCGTGGCACAGGCAAAACTTGAGAACTGAGCCAAACACGTCTTAATTTTTGTGATTGTATTGTGTATGTGTGTGGTATTCTATTAATAAATTCTATCGTCTAAATGCCAAATACTACATGCATTTGATTTTAAATATTACAGACGACGTGGGTTTTCACGGTTTTGGTTGTTGTGGCAACAAGAGTTGCCACGTGTATTTGCAATAATATGGATTGATGTTGAAGAAAAAAGTTAAGGGTTGAAAAGGTCAAGTTAGCCATGAGACATTTTTTTGTGTTTTGGTGAGTGGCTCACACGCTTAATCGCTTGAGCCACCTCAGAGTGAGGAGTGTTGTGGAGGCCATTTTAAGTAAAATTGGCTTCGGGGCTAACTTGTTTCTCAACTATTCTCTATAAATAATGATGAAACATGGTATTTTGATCTACTCCGGAAAAAAGACAGTTGCATTTTTATGGATAAGAAAAATCGCATCACAAATCCCGTGGACCACTAACCACAAGTTTTAAATCTGCTGCCCAGCATAAGTATTTTAGACACAGTACAAAATGTTTCTGCCACCCACGGTGGAAAAATCCAGAGCGGATTTTTAGGATGATGCAAATTGCAAAGTACGTTTAAATGATATTTATTTATTTTGAACCTGTGCCTACGTTTGTCGCCTTTGAATTTACGCGCTCATCCTATGCGCAGCAGTTTTTTTTTAGATGCTAGGGTAAATTGAGACTTGCAGAGAATCATCCTTGGGGTGGTTTGAGACAGGCGTCAAGTAAGGGAAATGCTAAAAATTACCCAAAAGTACTCATTGAATATTCGTATTTCTGCCACGCAAAAATCAGAAAACCCCCCAAAAAATCGGTACATATCCGCACTCTTAGTCTTGAAATTGAACCACAAATCGTCAATCCTCATTTCATAGATAAAGTTAGAACGGGAGTGAATACTGACTCTTGACATACAGGAAACAAGAGATAGGCAAAAGCATTTTTTGCAAGTTATAAGAAATACTGTGGAAATTCAAAATTCAGCAACAGTCAAGATTTAAAATGTCAATGAAAGGATTCTGTTTATTTTGCAAAAACAGTCGTGACTCATCACGATGCTTTTTCTTGGTAATGTCATTCGCTGTTGATAAGGAGCATAGTTTTACATATCGTGGCCCTCGTTTTAAAAGCGAATACGTCCCATTTATAATACACAGGACGTCCTGTGTATTATAAATGGGACGTATTCGCTTTTAAAACGAGGGCCACGATATGTAAAACTATGCTCCTTATCAACAGCGAATGACATTACCAAGAAAAAGCATCGTGATGAGTCACGACTGTTTTTGCAAAATAAACAGAATCCTTTCATTGACATTTTAAATCTTGACTGTTGCTGAATTTTGAATTTCCACAGTATTTCTTATAACTTGCAAAAAATGCTTTTGCCTATCTCTTGTTTCCTGTATGTCAAGAGTCAGTATTCACTCCCGTTCTAACTTTATCTATGAAATGAGGATTGACGATTTGTGGTTCAATTTCAAGACTAAGAGTGCGGATATGTACCGATTTTTTGGGGGGTTTTCTGATTTTTGCGTGGCAGAAATACGAATATTCAATGAGTACTTTTGGGTAATTTTTAGCATTTCCCTTACTTGACGCCTGTCTCAAACCACCCCAAGGATGATTCTCTGCAAGTCTCAATTTACCCTAGCATCTAAAAAAAAACTGCTGCGCATAGGATGAGCGCGTAAATTCAAAGGCGACAAACGTAGGCACAGGTTCAAAATAAATAAATATCATTTAAACGTACTTTGCAATTTGCATCATCCTAAAAATCCGCTCTGGATTTTTCCACCGTGGGTGGCAGAAACATTTTGTACTGTGTCTAAAATACTTATGCTGGGCAGCAGATTTAAAACTTGTGGTTAGTGGTCCACGGGATTTGTGATGCGATTTTTCTTATCCATAAAAATGCAACTGTCTTTTTTCCGGAGTAGATCAAAATACCATGTTTCATCATTATTTATAGAGAATAGTTGAGAAACAAGTTAGCCCCGAAGCCAATTTTACTTAAAATGGCCTCCACAACACTCCTCACTCTGAGGTGGCTCAAGCGATTAAGCGTGTGAGCCACTCACCAAAACACAAAAAAATGTCTCATGGCTAACTTGACCTTTTCAACCCTTAACTTTTTTCTTCAACATCAATCCATATTATTGCAAATACACGTGGCAACTCTTGTTGCCACAACAACCAAAACCGTGAAAACCCACGTCGTCTGTAATATTTAAAATCAAATGCATGTAGTATTTGGCATTTAGACGATAGAATTTATTAATAGAATACCACACACATACACAATACAATCACAAAAATTAAGACGTGTTTGGCTCAGTTCTCAAGTTTTGCCTGTGCCACGATTAAAGATGCAAAAGATACAAATAATAGAATAGAAAAATGCAGTTTCTTACAAATTTAAGCATTTTGTGAAGTCTCGCTTTGAATTCAATTTCTGGTCATCTCTGAAATGATGCTTGGACCAACGGTTAGGAGACGACTCGACTCTGGACTGGACTCGACGGGGAATTGAGAAGAGGCAACTAGAAGCAAATTATGAATACACTGAGAATAGAGAATGGAGTACATACTCAAGGAATAAAGTAATAACACAAAACGACCGACGGTCGCTTACGGAGAATGGAGAATCGCACAAAACTTTTGGAGGTCCAATTAATTATTTATTAATTAATTACAGAGGACAGAGATGAGACAAGTATTTTATATCCATTACAAATTCATGTGATTACTTGTTAAAATCTGCATTTTCTGAATTATGAATTACGAATTATGAATTCAAAGTCAATTCAAAAATCATTAAAAGCTCCAATCGGTTTTTTTACCATTTGAATATTCATAATAATTTGATTTTTATTTAGTTTTCAATGATGCAAATTTAGACATGGACCAAAGAAACCTGTTTGTAGTTGTTTTGTTCAGTTTATTTAACGGGATTAAACGTTTCTAATGTTTTTTACTTAATATTTACATGACACGTTTACATTTCCCAAGGCTTGGTCAAGTAATGCAATCTGTAACTTGTAACCCAGTTCATTAATGATTGTCAGACGTGGGGTTAAATGCTGACAACGGTATAGAATTTTCCTCCGGACTCATCACTGCTGATAATTTCGTCTCACGACTTTCACTCGTCTCCGTTCCGGCGGAAGTTGTCGGTGCTGAACAGCAGCGGGGCAAATGAGTGTCCATCCATTGGAATCCAGCTACAGAAAACCACAAGAGCAAAAGAAAACATCCGTCATTTGTCAGTTGTCATTGCCTTGACTTCTACAAAACAAATTACACAAATCAACAATAGCAAAATAATACAGGATTTGCATGTAAAACAACCTTTGAAAACCGAATATTTGTCGGCCAATTGATCTCGAATGAGTCTGGTGCACACAAAAATCCAAAAGAGGAGAAAAGGCTGCAAAACATTGTAAATGTCCGGGATTACCCAATACCAAGAAACTTCTGTCGAGTCCGTCAGACCCGAAATGATGTCAAAGATCCAGGAAATTCCCATTATCACGAAAAACTTGAGGCATAAAAACATTCTAAAAAATTAATCAAGATTCAATCACATTTTTAATTTCTTTCTTTGCTTTTCAATTTTCCACGGAGTCAATTTTAATTTCTCTTTAAGATCAAAAATTCAAATTCCGCGCGGTTGTTTGTTGTTTGTTTGCTGTTTGTGCTTACTCTGTGTTGTTGTTCTGTTCGGTGGTGGTAATTTTTAACTTCGCTCCTTGGAGTCTCTTGCGCCGTTTTATCAAGCCAAACACGATTTTTGTAATAAATGCAACGAAAATTAGGTTTGGGAGGAATAAAATAATTGTTGGGTAAATTTCGTATGCGGGAACAGCGCTGTGGTCCAAATAGCAGCGGTTTCTTCCGTATTGTGGGCGCAGCAGACGGTCGTCAAAAAGACTAGTTGTTTAATTGTAACAATTATTTTCACACATCACAAATCCATTAAAGACATTTTATTTAAAATCACATAATATATATTTGTGGGTGACTTTTGTCGAATTTTGTCTCTTACTCGAATTGATGTTCGATGATGAGTGAAATTGAGGTGATGAGCGTCGGGATACCAAAGGCGAGGCAACAATAATACAGAAAGCGCCTGTGACCTTTTGAACGCTGAGAGTGCGCAGTCATTGAACTGAAAAAACAGTTAAAAAATAATTAAAAGTACATCTTGGGAATTTTTGTTTCTAAAGTCAAATTTATAATCGAAATTTTCACCTGACTGTCGACCACACGTCAAAGTTTAGCAAGAGCATCAAGGAAAAAGTGGTGAGGTGAAAAAAGTGAGTAGCAACGGCGATGAATGTACAAAACCCGCCCAGTTTGGTGTAAACCAGTCTCAATCCAGTGAAAAAGAACCAGAAAAACATGGCCAAAGAAAAAGTGGCTTTTGTCCACCCATGAAAATTCTGTTGCTTCCAAATCAAGCCGTAAACAATCACGATGTTCAATAGAACAAGAGCTGAGATGAAACCAAAAACCATCAAAATATTGTCCTTGATCTTCTACCAAAAATTTAAAAACAAATGTGAAGAGTCAAAAAATGTAAAATAAAATAAAAAATCGTAAATTCTGAAATGGTTTTGTATGATTTGTATTTACTCCTGATTCGGATTTGATGGGAGCGCACTGAAACAGGATGAAACTGTCTGTTGGACTTCCAGCAAATGGTTCAAATTCCGTAACTTTATCAAGAGTTGTGAGTTGATTAAAATAGCCGTCGATGCAGTAGGAATTTTGCTCCAACTTTTTCCACTTGTGATTTCCAGTGTCTCTCGTTTCCACTTGTCCATTCTCCAGCACTCGAACACTGCAAAATATTTGATGCAAAATTATCCACCAGAAACTAAATGTAGAAAAAATAAAAATGTGCAAAAATGACTCACTCTTTGAATTGGATAATTGAATCTTTTCTGCTTTTGATCCTTGGCGCCATTTGGTACGGTAAAATGCGGAGCAAGGATTTCTGGCATGGCAGAAGATGACCACTCACGTTATAATTTGGATAAAGTTCCTCATTTTCTCCCTTTAATACCGGTTTCCATGGAGGATTCACCTCCGGTTTGCAGTCGGCGATCCTCGTCTTGTCATAAATGGTCGAAACAAGTCCCATTCTACAACACTTTTGAATTAAAGGAGGAGAAACTGAAATTGATTCACCCGCGGCAGAATTTGAATTTGAATTTGAGGCTCCTGCACAAATTTCAACGGTCAAAACGGTGTGGTTGAGCCTATTTTAAAAATGGATTTGAAAATGTTCAAAGTAAAATTACAGTCAAACGTTTTTGCATATGAATTAAAAATAAATATCCGTATATACGGATTTCTTGTTGATTTTTGTTCTAAACGTTTGTTTGTTTTTTTTACTTTTTGACACAATAATTTTTGGGATGGATGAAAAGGTTCATTTTATCCCGAAGAAATCCAAAGGGTGAAAACAGAGGAATAAAATTTCTTTTTGTTTCATTTTTTCCTCTTGACGACACAATCAATGGGATTTCAAGTGTTACCTTTTCACAACCATTTTTTGTTGACCATTCGGAATCGTAATCGTAAACGAGGCTAAAATTGTAAAAATTGGTTCCAAAGGCAGCGGAAAATGTTGGGCGAGTTTTGTTTGATTTCATTAACTGAAGATGGTACGGCAACTGGAGAAAATCCCGGACAACGCCAGCACGATTTTTATCACATTTATTTAGCCGTACCGTTTTTCTTGCAGTTTCTGTTGCTTCGTTTGTGTTGGGAACTTGGGCACAGGAATGAAAACGGAAATGGGACAAGCTGAAAATTCCAATGAGGAGAACAAACCTCACAAACTCAAAAGTATTCATCACCAAAAAAAAAAAACAAAAAAGTGATGACTTTTTTCTCTTTGTCTAGTCAACTCTAATTAATTTTGTTTACTAATAAATAAGAAATGATAGAAAATTGCCAAAATGCAGCCAGTCGATAGTCGATAATCGATAGTCGATAGTCGGCGGAATATAATTTAAACGGAAATTCAATTAATAGTTTTAATTTGTGGTTGGAAAAACAAGGAAATGGGAACAAAATCAAGTTGATGCGTTATGAAAAATAAATAATGAATGGTGAAGGGTTAAGAGTAACTACAAATTAAATGTGGTGGTTTTACATCCACATTTACCTCTCCACCACATTCACATTTGTTGTCGTTTCGATTGCAAAATAGAATTGGAATTGTCTTTGTATTTTCACCACAATCTTCCTGTGACTTTGGAGTTTTGAGTTTCTAATAATTTTTTAATGAGCTGGTTCTGAATGTGGAATCAAGTAAATGTTTTTTTTAAGCTTTAATTTTTACTTGAACAAAACAGAGAAATTAAATACCCTTTATTTTACATTTTATACTACATTCAAACTTCAAATACATCAAGATTCTGCTGCTTGTTGTTGAAACTAACTGTAAATTTACAATTTACAAGGGGATTATTTTTTGTAAAACGGGTGAAATGTTTTGTGCATGTTTTTTTATTCATGAATTTTTGTACAAGTACTTAATTATCCAGTAATTGCCTGGATAAAAGAGACACAAGGGTTTTTATTCATAAGGAAAGTTTTGAAATGTATAATCCATAATCCATAAAGAGTTGTCTAATTCCATATCAAGTCCGTTCAACATCCGGTTGGTGCAATTTAATATGCTGAGGTCAAGTAGACATTTGACAGGTGACATTTGACAGGTGACGAATGATCAATCTGCACCACCCCAATTTACTGAGCTCCCCTGTTCATTGTGATCTGCACCATGTCCTCCAAAGGATGTTTCTCCGAGTCCGTAGAGTGCCCCGTAGTCTGGAGTGGCGTTGTCTCCGCCTCCCTCATTGGAATCACTATTACTTTCTTGACCAACTGGGACAGCCCCAACCTCTGACGTTGACAAAATCCCAAGCGTTGCCACGACAACCAAAACCATGAAAACTAAGGTGGTCTGGAATATTCCAAATAAAATGTACGTAATATTTATTATTTAACATTTTAGTAAGTAGACAGTAGAGCTTAGAAGATGCAAAAGAATAATATAATATAGTAAAGTAAATGCAAAATGTTTCTCACAAATTTAAGCATTGTAATTGTTGATTTTTGATTTGTGATGATCTGGATCTGTGAAGTGATGCTTGGACTGAGGATTAGGAGACGACTGGACGCTGGACTGTGAATTTAGAAGAGGGAAGTACAAACAAAGTATGAATACGTGGAGAATGGACAAGATACTTGACGAATAAATTAATAACGCACAACGCACAACGCCCAAAGACAAACGAACAACGACCGGTTACGGCGAATGGAGAATCATGCAAAACGTTTGGAGGTCAAATTAATTATTTATTAATCACAGAGATCAGAGACGAGGGAACAAGTGTCGAGTGTCGAGTGACGAGTGTAGATTGAGATACAACTTTGGTTCAGTTGCGTCTCATCATGATCCCGATCTTGTTAATATCAATCAGCCACCATAAAAAAAAGGGCGTAAAATGTCTCGTGTATTGTGTCTTGTGTACATTGAGCATCACGTATCATGTGTAATGTATGGGTTGAACATTGTACATTCAACATGCTAATCTCTAGTATTTGCCCATAGCTACAGTATCTGTAATCTGTAGTTGTGTACATTTTGCGAGCTGTACAAGTTGTAACATGAGCTCGTTAGAAACTAGAAACAGAGGATTATTTCCCTATGCACACATGATGGGAATTTAAAGTTGCACCTTATGTCAATTACGGGTTACGGGGTGCAACAAATAACAAATGATGCATTTTTTCTCACTCGAAAACCAAAACCAACAAAATAAAAACAAAATGTGGGTTGTTATTTTGAAGCAGGAAAATAATTATTATTACAGTTGCATAATTTTTTATTTTTATTTTTCTATTTATTTAATGATCAAAAATATATTATGTAGATTTTGATTTTGATTTTGATTTAAAAGTTGAAATACTCTGAATAAATTTTGAAATTTTAATTTTTTCTTGTACAGTGTACAGTTTTTATCTTGTATTTTGTATTTTCCTTAACGGTCGGTCAGTTAAAAAAATATGTGTCAGTCTAGAGTCTAGAATCTAGAATCTAGAATCTAGAATCTAGAATCTGAAAACTGGAATCTGGATTTGTCATCACATCGGTCTCATCATTTTACGCTGAAATATGTAAAAACATACACAAATTTTTACATTACAACGGGATTGAAACGGAAGCATTTTAATACAAACATTACGTAAAGATAAGTGCAATATAATAATTACACAGTGTGCAAAATGCAAAACCATGATAAATGTGAAATGTGTCTCACCTTGACATGTTGTGTTTCCAGGGGTTCTACGGCACGTAAGTCCGGTATTGCAAGGAGGAAGGAAGGAAAATCCCAAGAACGGTGGAGTACATTTTGAACCCTACAAAAATACAAAGTACAAAAAAATACACCGAGTGAGAAACTCTAAAAAATTATTATTTTCACCCTCGTCAAACACAAAATTAGTTTGTATGGTTTTGTAAAGAGTAGTTAAAAAGTGGAAAGTGGTAAAATGAGAAAACATAGTCAAATCCACTCGAATCCCATGACAATTTGGAATGACACAAGACTCAAGACTCGAGACAACTTACAGCTACTCCTTGCTGAAAAAGGAAACAAACACACGAGTAATTAAAAACTTGATCAATATTCAAAATGATAAACATACGCTGATAAATTATCCTCAGTTTAGACTTTCTTGAGGGATATTTGAAATTTAAAGAGTACTTACGAGTTCACATTTGGAGGTGAAGAAATTGCAGGATTGGTCGCTAGCACACTCGTCATTAACGATTGAACGGAAGGTGCAGGGCTGAAAACCGTAAACGGGAAAAAGTTAGTCAACAAAACGTATTGAAATTAACAGGAGAAATCTCATTTTTTAAAATTTATGAGCAACTACAAAATTATTTTAAATTTCTATATTAAATTAATTTAAATGAAATTACCTCTCCGACGGCAAAGACAGCAACGGCCCAGGCAGCCAAGGCGATGCAAAGGATCAAAAACCTAAAAACAATTTTAAAATATTGAAAATTAAAGAGCTTTTTCAACATTTTAAAATTTTAATTAATAATGACATAATTTAAAATGTATCTAAATAAAAAGTACACTTGATTTTTTTTTGTTTAATACGTAGGAATTTTGTATTATTTTTTGTTTTAAATTGTAACTTGTAACTTGTAACTTGCGTAATTTTACTCACACTCGAGATTGGGCCATTTTTTATATTTAAATGTAAGAGGTTCAAGATTGAAGATATTTTTTCCAAGTGTGCGAGATCCGAGATGATGAATGATGGAAAATGGATAAAACTTTAAATAAAAAGGAATATTTTCAAACTCTTTTTATATCATTGAAATTTGCAGAGTTTACAGTTTATAGTTTACATAATCCAAAGAAAAGGTGATAGCGACTCCAATCTCAATTCTCAATCCCACGAGTCACAAGTTACATCATCATCTCATCCAAAGAATCAGCATTAGAAATTTAGCATAGCGACAAAATTAACATTGAACTTGAAACTTGATATTTGGTCAACTCAACTGAAAACTCCAAGCTCCAAGCTAAATGGAATAAAAAGTCAAGTCAATCCAATCAGTTTAACCTTTAACCTCAACTCTTTCATTTCTTCATTGAAAATAAATGGAATTATATAAACAGCTACGCCGTTCTGTTAACCATATATTTACATTTATTATTTATTTTTATCCTAGTCAACAGCATTTGCAGTAGATAAATAATAACACATGAATATTCTGAATCCTGAATCTTGAATCTTGATTGCACTATGAGAATAATTGGAAAACAACTAAACATTTATGGAAAATATCCACTCTTTACGACTAAAATATTGGGCGTTCCTGGAACCCCGTCACTTGGCTTTTTCTTTGATTTTGGGAGAAATCGTGATCGTAATATGACTGAAATTGCGAAAAGACAGGCAGTCAATTTGAATTTCACCGCCTTTTTGTGAAACTTAGTGTTTTCACACAAAAGCAAAAATAGGCTCATGACAAGTCC
>JAQGBH010004088.1:0-17856 GCA_034698265.1 Sminthurinus aureus | reverse complement strand
GGCCGAAAAACTCTGCTGAAAAATTCTGACAGTGTTTTTCGGCCGAAAAATGGGCCAAAAGTCGGCTGAGAAATAGCATATTTCCCCAGCCGAATCCGGTTTCAAGATTTTGATGCGGGTGTTCAACCAAAATTTTTGATACCAAAGAGGAAACCGCATGGGATAGGTGGTCAACAGTAAAAATTAATGCTAGAAGTTTGCATTTTCTTATCCATCGACTGTTTGAACTCTGAAAGGATTTGAAAATTCTTGTATTTATTATTCAAGTTCAGTACATGAAAATAAAGAATTTTCATTGTACTTAAAATTTTTATTATGGTTCTCTCTTTTAGTATGTCAAAAGTCAGCAGTCAGAAGAGAGAGAGCCTTAAGCATTTACATCATGAGAAAATAACATTTTTATCTTTGTACAGTATACTCTATGCTTTATAAAAATTATACATAAATTGTTACATCTATTATATTACGACAATGTGAAAAATTCCACTTGGGTTCTTCATCCTCATGCTTTGAATTCTTGACTAAGTTGAAAAGGAATAGCCAAATGATCTCTGGAAACTTGACATGACATGACAAGACTTTCAGTGACATGGAGAGTGATGGCATCATGATACTGATGTGGATTGTGGATGTAATGGTTGGTGAAGATCTTATGGCTTACAGTGTAGTCAGCAGTACAAGAATGTTGGAAATAGAGATCAGAATAGAAAATAAAAATAATGTTGGAATTGGATATTATTTAGTATTCAAAACAGGGCAGAGAAAGGAAGAAATGGAGAGGAAATTACGACACGCGAACCTCTTTTGAATCAGTCTAAATAAGTGAGTCACTTTTTCACTTGTTCATTCAACTGACTACAGGCAAAATGTAGAATTATTTTGTATGCAGTATAATAATAATAATAATAATAATACCATGAGATCTTGAATCTTGAATAAATGATGTATGACCCACCATCTTCAATCTTCAAGAACATCAGAATGAGAGTGTGTAATCATCATGAGAAACAAAATAATAAAGATGGGATAAAAAGATATGCGAAAAAGGCATGGAGTTGAAATCATGGTTTCATTTTTCATCTTTTACAGTTCACTTAATATTATCAACTTTTAAAGCATTTAAAGAATTTAAATATTTTCAACTTATTATATAAATCCCTCTTTCAAAAAACTCTCAAAAATCCTGCGACTGTTTTTTGTTCTTTGAGTCTCTTTTACCGTAAATATTTTTATTAAAACTGTATAGTTATCAAAAGCGAGTTGGTTTGTATTTTGTATTACTTTAAAATCTACAAAATATGCAATATGTGGCAGATTAGACAGGCACGTTCAACATAAAGTATGTGAATTGTGAATGTTCATAGTGTGTACGATGTACGTGAAGTTAAATACGTGAAAGACTTTCGTGTTTATTATGTGTAAGCACATCTAAAACGCACTGTAATCTACATATTTGTATAAGTACTTACTTACTTAAGTCTCAGGACTCAAGACTCAGAATGACTGCTGTAAAGAGTAAAGAATGACCATCTACTGTTTTCAATTTTCTCAAAGGAAAGCTGACAGGTGTGTGGTGGTGTTTTTCATATTTTGTGTGTACACATATTTGTGTTCAAGATTGTGGATTGTGGATATGCGTGTGTTAGGTTTTGGTTTGGCATTTTTTAAGAAATCTGGACTGTGTCCTGGTCTGGTCTAGTACCTGGATTGTAAGTAGGCAGGTGAAGTTGCGTGACTTGCGATGGCAAATAGAAAAACTTTGTTGTTGTGCGTGTATAGTGTATAGCAATCAAACCCTAAAACTTGCGGTGTGGGGCATTTAGTTGCCTTGCATTTTCTTATTCTTTGCATACTTAAGACATTAGACGTTTTGTCTCTGTTTATCAAGAGAGAGAAAGAGATTAAGACGACAAACAGGAGTCTTATCAGTCATCAGTAGAACTCGTAAAATCTTTATAAATTGAAATTCTCCGTTCTCCATTTTACTCCATGAGATTGTTGTTATATGACCATATTTTCCTGCTCTTGGTTTATAACTCATAGTTCATAGTCTTCAAATTGTTCATTTCTCATTCGTTCATTCCGGAAAATATTCCAGTTAGTTTTGCACATTGAATTAATATTCTGCTAGGATTCTTAACAGAGGAAAGGTAGAAATTTAACACTCGATAGTACATATTATAGAGTAATGGAGTATTGAGTGTGGAGGCATGATAACTTCTGTTCTACGTTTCTAGTAAATACGGAATACATTTTTTATTTTTTTTTTACATCTACTCCGTTACATTCAAGCTCCTAGAGGGCTATTCAAATTTAAAATAACTGGAAATCGTCTTTGCGTGTCAAAATTTTGATGGAGAAACTTCTATAGTCCTGTGTGTACACAAATTATTTTGAGTTATGAATGTAGTTGAAAACTAGAAAAGTAGACGAAAATTCATCTACACTTCTAAGATGTATCTATTCTTACATCACGATAATGTTATAATATGCCGCCAAAATACTTATGGAGCTGTTTCTACTCGACTACATAAATAAACCCCCATGTTCAAAAAATTTCACTACCCATGTCGAAGGAGCTGGGAAAATGTGATGCCATTAATTGCTATATCATACCTCCGGGTTAAAATTCTACGTTTTTGCAATTTCAATACAGCAAGTTTTCTGGGTTTGTATGATGTATGATGGAATTCTGGAGGAAACCCCCCAAAGAGCAAAGAGTTTTTGGGCTTGTATAAAATGTCGTGCTGAAGGTACTTAATGGACACCCCCACACGAAATATCGTGAATGAGTAACTTTTATCTTGCATGTAAGATATAAGAAGGTTACGGATGCACAATGTATTATGAATTTTATCATGTTTTTTGAAAAAATTCAAGGCAACTTTTCAATTATTTTTATTATAGTATTTTACTTATAAAAATTTTTTCTCGGTACTCTCTGCTTAGTCTGTCTATTTTTGTAATATTATGAGGTGTGTATTTTTGTTCTCTCGTCTTTCGTTTTCTTTCTTTTGTTTCATGATTTTGTTGTATTGTATTGTGTTGTTGTCGTACATGATTTAAAAAAGTGTGGAGTGGCATGATAAAGATAATTATGTGAAGAGGATTGCAAGTTGTGATTTAGAATTTAGAACTATAATCCATTCTCAATTCTCACATATTAAACTAAAATGAAGAGTAGCAAAAGAGTTGCATGTCTCAAAACATTTTTTTTGTTATTAATTCAAGTTATAATAGTACTCGTATCGTATAGTTGATAATTGATAATAGATCGGACGAAGTAATAATTAAGTGGTTCATAATACTACATACTAAATGCTATAAATATGTATATAGTACAGTATATTATCAATTATTATACCACTATTGATTTCTGATTGTTTGCAATTTCCAATACTTGATTTATTTTTTGTTCATGTTACATGTTACAATATAAAAAAACAACATGAGAGGGATTGAAAATTAAAAACAATGTGATGATCGATTATAGTCTGTGAATAAAAGTTACTTCAGGGAAACAAGCGATCAACTTTGTTTGTTATTCACATATGTGTAATGTGTAGTGACATGTTTTCCTGTGTTTTGTGTATTGTATTTTAAGAGTAATTATCAGTTACGAAACCGTTGAAAATTCATTTTCAAAAAGTTTGACTTTACAAAATTCTTCACATACTTTTTGTCATTCAGTATTTCAGTATTCAGTAGACTCTGTGGAAAGAGTGTGATCACAAATCACAATGATGTTGAATGTATTATGTATTCCTCTATTCTCTATTAGTTGTTCAATAGTCCCTTCTGGACTAATAGAAAAGTTTCAAGTCCATTCAACTACAAACTACAGTAACTAGTTTCGTTTACTGTTGATTGAATAATAAGAGCAAAGTGGAACTCTGTATTCTGCATGTTTTTTATTCTTCTTCTACTGTTTGGAGTTTGGAATAAATAAACATGGATTTTATTTTAACAACTTGAAACTTATAATGTATAATTTTATTAATACACAGTAAACTACAATCTACAATGATTGTGGTTTTATTTTGTTGTTATTCAGCATTCAGCTACCCCCGAGTAAATAACTTTTGCAAATTGTAGGGACATAAAAAGTATACTGGATTTATAGTATGTATACTAGTTTATAATCTGTGTCTGACAAGCCTTATGTACAAAGTACATTCTGTTGAATTGTACTTTGTACGCTGTTAAACACTGTATAACAGTATAAACATGAATAATGAATTCTTTTTATCAATCAACTGTTGTTGTTGTTGAATTTAACGACATTTGACTTGAGCAATTTAGATTGAACAAATAAAATGTGTAATAAAGTGTGATAAACTCTCTGCTCTCTACGCTCTACACTGTAGATTGTAGATGTCTTCCTTTTTGAAATGAAACTAACCGCTCTAAAAACACACGTTTAAATCATTTTTATTGTGAGGACACTACACAATCAAACTACAGAGTATAGAATACATGTATAGCCAGTAATTTATGCATGTCCGTTTGTCTTTTGTCATTTATTGTGCAGCTTTTTACTGTTTCAATGTTCAAGTATTGTCTCGAGTTTTAGATTTCAAGATTCAAGATGGCTTACATTTTATATCTCATCCATACATTTACACATTGGAAATCCAAAATTCAACATTGTACATTAGACATTGGTCGTTAATTTTGCATTGAAAGAAGGACATGGAGAACTTTTGTTTCCAATTTTTAATGAGCTGTACAAAAATAATTGATAAGGAGGCAAGTTTTTTATGCCTTGTAAAAACTTGCACAATGGGAATCAGATAAAAATGAAAATAGAAGGCGTAGCTGCAAATAAAAAAGTTCTACATATTTTTTATTGTAAAATTTCGCACCCTTTTTTATCTTTAGTTTTTGATGAGTAACAAGTAACGAGTGGATTGTAGACTGGACATTCGACAGTCGACATTCAAAAGCATAGGCGATACGAATTTGAATTATGTAGCATGTATTGACTATTGACCATTGAGCATCTCGTTGTCTATTCTGTCTATTTTTATTTCGGTTCTGTGGTAAATAATTGTTCTTACTATCAGAGACGAACAAAGCCTTCAATTTTGTGTATCTTTCATGTATCATATATCATATGAAATATTCTATGTACAAAAAAGTTGTCTAATCATCTGATACCAAATAGTAAATAGTTCCAATTTAACGAGGGAACATGAAACATGAACCAACCGGCTTTCCACTTTTCTACTTCCGTTTTTTTCTCATTCATTCAATTCCACCTGGGCTATTTTTCTTTGTGGATGTGCTTGTTTATGTGTGTAGTCTATAGTCTGTACACAAAATAGATTTGTGACTAGACATCTAAATGTAATATTTCTTGTATGCTTTCAATAAAATATTATCTTGCAAGTTACAAGTCAAAGTTTCCAGCCCCCATTATGAAACGAAACCAGAAATGGACAGATAGAACATGTTTTGCACACTGTATAAAATAAATACAAACAAAAATGCAAAATTACTTCATACTGCTTTTTACTATTTATAGTTTGCAGTGCAGTCTGTCCTCTGTTTACTTTGTCAGAAATATTTGCCTTTTGTTATACCCGTTCTCGGTTGTCCATAATCCATAAACCAATGTATTATGTATATTTGTTTACTCACATGACAAATTGATTAATTGAACACTATAATTTTAATTTTTAATTTCCTTAAAAGGGTGATGAGTGATGTATAACATATTGTATTACAGCACGTTGTATAAAAATAAACGTATAGCACTTGTAAATGTAGACTTTATATCCATTTTGGATGCCATCGAATTCAATGACCTGTGGCATGCAATATGCACCACGCCTTTCCTGGGTTTTTGTAAATAATATTATTTGTAATTTGTAACCATGTGTAAATTTGTTGAAAATGGGAAGAAGGTATTTGAACTACTACACTACTAGCTACTAGCGTGTGCTTTATAAATTTGAAATTGTAATAGTAATATTTTTTAACCAATTATTATCAAAAACTAAATTTATATCCCTGATTTTAAACTTTAAATCAATGCTTTATTACGAGTTAATTTTTCTATACCAAAAAAATGTCTGTAAATGCATCCAATGTCCAATTAGAAACTGAAAATGGGAAGGATTTTCTGTTTGTTTATTTTTCACAAAAGTACAAAATATCCACACATTGATGCGAGAAACACAGATATTCATCATGCTGACTGATGATGATACATGTGGTATTTCTACGAAATAAAGTGTAAATCAATTGTAGATTTTGCTGGAGGACGGAAGTTGATGTAATTTACATGAAAATGAACTATTGGTGTGGAATTGATGAAAATAGAAAATACATAAAGGTGCATGCAGGAGGAGAATTCGGTATCCAGTATTTTGAATTTGTTCCATAGTAAACATGGGATAGGGAAAGTTTTGAGCGTAAAATGGGGATGGTAGTCTTTTTTGTTGTTTTAATTGCATGACGTCCAACGTTTAGAGTTTAGAGGCATCAACCATCGTCTATCCTCTGTATTCAACATTCTGTACATGCGGCGTGGTTGATGGAAATGACGTAGGACTACTTTTGTTTGTGTCAGATACTGCTGTGCTATTTTCCTCAAAAACAAAATTTCCTGGAACCGCAAATCTAGCAACGTGCAACACAACATGTAACACATGGTACATGGACCATGTAACATGGTATATATAATTTTGGTATAACGGTCTGTTATCGGTCTGTTATAGATTACAGAAATTTGAAGTGTATCTGTTTCATCAGTTTGGAAATGCTTTTAAAGTTATTTCACTTGGATTTCCATGGTTGATTAAAAAATGGAACGATATAAATATACAGATTTTATTTGAATATCAACAGGATTCCTATTACAGGAATAATAGTGTTTATATTATTATTATTTATTATTATTATCATGTTTTATGTTGTATCTCTACTAAATTCTACGTCAAGGTAATCGATAGCAATAAATAAGTATGTAAATAAGTAAAACCGGAATATGGAATATCTACTTTGTATTCCAACTATAGTTCATTGTACACAGTCCCTTCTTCCTTTTCATATGTAATCAGAGCACAAGTAAAGCATGTGGAAAGTTTATACTACTGAACTATACAACAAACTATAAATATCCAAATTCCAATTTTCCTCGTACTCTTGTTCAATTATAATATTCATTAACGCTGTCAAAGCTCTCCTCATGATTTTGAAATATCTGGTTAGGAAACCAGTGTAAAGCAGTTATTTTTCGCATTTTCTGTTTATTCAATTCATTGATACATGGATACTAGACACACACTTTCTATACTCTGCTATACTTTTAGTTTGTAGTTCTACTCTATATTTGTTCACTGTAGCAAAGAATAACTTTTCCCGTATAAATATTATGCATGTAGAATGTAATAGAGTCAGTCAGTTTGAATACAAACTTGTAATGTATTCTTCCATGTACACCTGCTCCGTTCTCTATCGTTTCGTATTCCACATGCCATGCTCTATATGATGTGAATCTCCGTATATTGTATATATTTATATTATGAAACCTATAGCATTTTACAAAATGCCACCTAGGTGACTCATTCTTCTTCATCGTCTTGTTCTTCTGCTTCTTCTTTGTGAACTGGATCTCATCCTTTCACTTTTCACTTTCTCTTCCTTTTTCGTCAATTCTCAACTCTCGACTTTTGACTAAAAGTAAGTTGGAGTTGATAGTTGGTAGTTGGGAGAAAAGTTGTAACTTTTATACTCTTATGAAATCCCAGCACAGAGCACAGCAGTAGGCAGTAGCAGTGGGTGAAAGAAGAAGAGCTGGTTGCGAAATTCCATTTTCATTTCTTACATCTTTCTACATCCTTTTCCATCCCAGAGCAAAACTCTATTGAAATTGAATTCTATTGATTAACAGACAGACAATCCAACCAGCCGAGCCGAGCAACCCACCAACAGACAGACGTAGCAGCTGCTGCTTTGGTTGGTTGGTTGCTTCCTTGGCTGCTTGGATGGATGGATAATGGATTTAATAGATAGTTCAGGAATGTAAAGAGTGGAAAGAGAAAGTCTAAGAATGTAATGTAATGTAATAATAATAAGCTCCTCACACTTTGTCCATACTCTGGATTCCGTAGTCCATACTACAAACTACAAACTTTCTCTCTTCCTCTTTCTTCCTGTCGCCATTGTCCACCACCTTACGTTGTCTCATAGATATATGTATTACATAAAGCATAAAATATGTATAAATGTTACACATATAAACGTAAAGAGAATAGAGATGAGACAATAACAACCTACGCAAAAATATCACCATAAAACATAAAGTATAATATTCATATTAAGTCAAAGTTGTAGATTCTAGATTCTAGATGGTATAGTGGAAGTGGAAGAAGTGGAGTGAAAAGAATGAATGGTGATAGTATAGTGTACAACATACAGTAAGCAGTATAGAGCTATGGGATATGGAATATAGAATCCAGAATTCACATTTTGCAACTAGACACGATAAACTCAAGATTCAGGATTCAAATGGGAATCATGATATATATACAACATAAAACATAACCATACATTTTATTGAGACATACGATGTACCTCTTTTATGTATTATTTTGTTTATGTATGACCTGATATGTATAATATTATGCATATCATGTCGTGCAGGTCTGTATCCATAATGTACGTCGTATACATATGAACTGCTTAGTTTTGTATGGACGCTATTGTAACTAAGTGGATTTCATCACAGTCATAGGAAGAGATTCTTGAAGGAATTTGAAAGAGAGAGGGAGAAATAGAGCAAGGAAAACAGAGAGAAAGAGAAAGAGAGATTCCACTACTTACTATTTACACTACCATTTGAGTTACTTGGTTGATTTGGCTAAAGTGCTTTTTCCTTGTGTATTTTGTACTCCACGTCTCTCCGTCTTGTCAAACTGACACTCGTGCTCATTCTCAATCCAACGTTTTGCAAATACTCCAACAATCAAAAGCAGGCCATCCTGCACGTCTTCCATGATAAAAGACATTCTCCACTCTAGTTCTCGTTTCTAGTTCCATGCTCTCTCTCTATCTCGCTCTCACTCTCTGGAAAAGTGTAGTGTATGGATATAGAAGATAGACAGATAGAAGGATAGCACGATAGACAGATCTGGTTCTTAAATATATCAATCAAGGTAAACCATGCTGTAGAATAACGTTGGATATAATTAATTCATAAGTATGATAGGTAAAAAAGGAGTTTATTATTATCATTAATATTTCTATTATGGCATCTTATGTCTTACGCTATTATTATTATACAAAAGTTTGCCATTGTATTAGTCGTTCAACAAACTGATCAAACTGCAGAGACACACGCTGGCATTATAATGACGATGGAATATGATAAAATATTATGCAACATAGAATATAGTATATATCTATGATCATATTTAATATTCATTGTGTGGGGTACAAATGTAAGTACTTTGTGTACATTTGGATTTTGACTGGAACATGGGACGCTCCTCTAAATTCCGAATTCCAAATTCCACAAACATGGCCAACTTTTTTATCTGCATGTATGCAGACATGCTCTAGTCTTTAGTCTCTTGTATACATACTACACATATGCAGTACGTACAAGATGTATTTAGCATGATGAGAGTGTGTCAATTGAAGAAATTGTAGAGCTTAGTTTAGAAATTGGGAAAAGGAATCCCCAAAAAACAAGCACATGTGAGATGGGAGCATTTCACATTTTGTGTATTTTATTTTGTATGCAGATACAAGATACATGATACCTTACATTTTGAAGCATAATGTATATAAATATACGTAAAGTATTATGTATTATGTAGTATTATGATATCGCCTTCATGTACATGTGTTGCTGGAGGTTGTGTGAATATTTATGTATAATATTTATATAAGAGCAAAGCTCTCAGCAGCTGAGGCCTTTCTCTTCCAACTTTCAACTTCCAATATTGCACTGCTGCACATTGCATTATATAGAGTGTAGATAGGTTGAGAGAAAGCTTATAAATGTATATGTACACAATGTACAATATACAATTGGTTGGTTGTTGGTAGTATCTACTATTCGTATTCGTATCCGTATTTTCAGCAATAGTGGTAGAATAGAGAATGTGAAAGATATTTTGAGTGGTGGTGAATAGAAATGCACAGGATACTACAGTACAGTACAGGACAAAACAGTGCAGGCAAGAAGAAAGTAATCTATAGGATTATGTAAGTAAGTGAAAGGAGAAGAAGCAGAAGCAGAATGGATGGATGAATAGATGAATGGTATAGGGACAGGACTGCGGCCGCGCTGAAATTTCTATTCTAACAGACTCTCCGTCTCCTTTCTCTTTTCTCTCTCTCTCTGTCTCTCTCGCTCTCTTTTTCGTTTTCGTATGGAACAGAAAAGCAGAGCCGAGCAGGAGCGGTCTAACTCTTCAACTTTCTTCTTTATACTCGACTTGATACGCTCCACGTATAACGTATAAACGATTCATATTCAACATATACTATTATATATGAATTTCAAAGAAGAGGAAACGACGACGAGAGGCGAGAGAGTCTCAGAGAATCGGAATCAGAGGGAAAGTGAAAGAGAGTGAGAACAAGAACGGGAAGGCCATGAGTTTTTTCCGTTAGCCTTTAGGGAGAAGCAGGCGGAGAAGACCAAAATCAAGACGAAGAACAAGAATAAGAAAGTGAAAGTACGGCGTAGTGTTGTGTCATGTAGAGAGTTGGTAGTTCAAAAAAGTTTAATGATAAAAGAAAACGTAAAAGTAAAGCAGTGAACAGAAAGATTGGATTAGATTGGATTTTTCATGTCCTCTATCCCTATACTTGTGCAACACAGTCAGTGTGTTTAAAAACAATAATAATAATAATAATACCAATCTTTAAATTATACTACACTATAAGTAAGAAGACTGTAAAGTGTAAAGTGTAATAGTTTAAGGAAAGTAAGAAAATCCAAATCTAAATTTCCACAAAAATGTGTATTGTAAATTGAGGGAAATAGAAATTTCTAGTTTCAGTTTGCATTTCAACTGTCAATTTGGATTTATATACTTTGAATTCCAAATTCGTAATACTTAAAGTCACCCAACTGTGACTGTGTACAATTTAAAGTTTAAAGCAATAGGAATTTTGTTGGAAAACAAATCTCCGACTGAAGATTAAGTGGAATCATCATAATAAAGTTTTACCTGATAAATTATTAACCTACATGTACACCGGATACCGGATAGATACTAGATACTCATAATATAATATTTCGTACCTCTTTAACTTCTTTCTGGTAGAGAATTGTTTGTATTATTATTTTTAATTAAAAAATTGAAACCGGCATCAAGTCTGCTACTGGTTAGTGGTTTCGGTTTGACTTGGCTTGACTTAAAGTGAAATTTAATTGAAAAAAAGATACATATCTTGAATCCCATTTTGAAAAAAAACCTGGCGTTTTCTTATCATAATGGAATTTGTTAACTTTTTACAATATATATTATGAAATTTAAATAAACATTAAATCTGAAAATTGTGTAAGACTCAAAATACTCAATATTCAATAGATGGATGTTGAATGTTGAATAGAGAATTTGAACACGAGTTCCCAGTTTATCCATCTATCAATGTGTGTGGTCGTGGTCGTTATTGACTGACTGAATTTGAAATTAGAAATTGAAAGAACGGATCGTCTATCGACTTTCGACATTTGTTTATACTGGAGTTTTATTTTTTGTAAGGGATAGATTTTAGTTTTCAAGCATGTACAATGTACATTTTACATACAACATGCCGTGATGCTGCTGCTTTACGTATGTAAAAAGTTGTAAAAGTCTATTAGAATTGACGACTGTCGACTACCTTTGCTTTGCTGGGTTCTGTTCGACGTTTGTCTAGTGTCTACTGTCTAGTGTATACGTACCTATATAAATTGTGAGGAGTATTGTAAATTGTGCATCGTACAACGTGAAGGTATGTCTTGTGAAATGGTGAGAGCTGCTGAGAGATTTCCAGAGCATTATGTGTTAAGATAAAAGGCGGTGTGCAAGCAATTTTCATCACCCATTTCTAAACTACAAACTACTGTACACTACACCGTGTAGAGACAGCCATACTCCGTACTCCATACTAGAACTCAAATATAAATCTGTGGAATGGATGGTGGACGGATAACGGATATATAATGTACATATATAGATAGATGGTTAAATCTATGGAGAAGTTGCCCAGAGTAAAAAAAAATCTGGCAGAGAACTCTCTCAGGATATATGTTACTATTACTAAAATTGAAGTCGGGGTTTTTTCTCAGCCTTGGAGAGTAATAGTTGTTTAGTGTGTTCTGTGGACTGTGTAGAGTGTAGAGTGTATAAAGTATAGAGTGTAAAGTGTACTGTGTTGTATCATCTATTGACATGTAACATGTACCTATAAAAGATACACATCCGACATTGTGCATTGTACACATTTTGTACTTAGTGTGTGTGTGAGCGATTGAACAGCGACTTGTTTCACTTTTTCTACCTTTTTCAACTAAAAAAGAACTGGAACCTGGAATGTACAGATTTTATTTCAATCCGCCGTCTCTACTTTTAGTTCTCTAGGGGACTACTCAGAGTTTCCAGTTCTCTAGTTTCTAGTTGTGAGCAGGAGAGTCGGACAAAGTTTCACCATACCATAAGATTATACTAATAAATAATACAACATGTACAAATAAAAGCCTGTAGAATACTAACCTTTAAATTATTTTTTAAATACATATGTGGTAAAAAGTAAAAATTCTGTAGAGTATTCAACGAGTTTGTATCTACAACTAGATACTGAAAACTGAAAACACAATCTGAAACTGACCATTCGAAGGAACCCTTTTATCGTGCCAATAATACTCAAATAATTCGTGATTCGTAATACCTGGAATAGAAATGACATAACTGAGATTGGACATCACAATTTCCAATATTTATATTTTGTCTATGGATTTCCAAGTATTCCAACTTCATATTTATTTACATTTTACATTACAGCTTGCTCCGAACGCACATTTTTAAGGATGGTGAAAAGAAAATTGAAAAAAAACTACAGATACAGAATACAGATGTCTATATCGTTCAACGTAACCAAATAAATTTATAAATAATACTGTGACCAAATCGGTGTTTTCGTTAGTCAAGTTTTTCTCTAAAAAGGGAAGAATAGTGAAAGTAAATAATTTAACCAAGAAAAACAAAACAAAACCAAACAATCTATTCAACAAAATGAATATAAAATAGTTATTTTCACAAAGTCAAATTGTTAATTTTTGCATTGACAATGTTTCAATGCATTGTCCAACCGAAGAATGGTTGGAACTCTGGTTTTAGCCGGCAGGAGCTAAAAGAAGTGTTCCCTGGTAAGTTTTTATACTTTGTATAATGTAGAATATAAAATATGAATATGAATGTGAACATGAATAATAATATATTATTATAAATAATACGCATTGTATTATTAATACACAATACCCATAACAAGTTAGCTCAGATGCTTTCAGTTTATCGTAGTAGTAGTAGTAATTTTGTGTGTTGTGTGTAATCATCATATTACATCTCGTGTAATATGATCTCATGGGGTTAAGGTTAAATTGTCATGTAAATATAAACTATAAACTATAAATAATAAACATGTGACTAAAGAAGCAACGTGTTTTAGATTTCAGAGTTTAACAAAAGACATGAAAAATATTATAACTTTGAAGCATTATGTACAAAGAATGTAGATAGGGTCGAAGATTCTTACGATTAGTAAAATATCCTCTGTTGCTATTTGTTATGTAATGTATAGATGTCCATAGTCCATATGCTTGTTTGTAGTTTGTAGTTTGTACTTATTGTTAGTCAAAGGGACAAGGGTGACAAAATCCATTTTATAAATCGTCTCCCATTTTTCTTATAATATGGTAACTACGCATAAAATCCTTTAGTGTGTTTGGCTATTTTGCATTTTTATACATCTAGAATCTAGATAATATAGGTACGTTCAACATTATCCATATTCCGTATTGTATACGATGTGTCTAGTATTTTCCCAGATCCCAGATTTTAAGCTCAAAAAGTGATTAAGAGTGATTAAATGGAGGATTTATAGGATTTCCTTGGAGCAAGAATAAATTCATGGAAAATAGCAACACATCTTACATGCATACATAAAATGATACGTCATAAAGCGATATATCTACAAAGCACATTAAAGAATATAAACCATAATCCATAATCCACATGGTATAAAAGAAAAATGAAAAAGGGCTAGTTGCTAGTTGAGTTAGAAACACAGTGTACATTGCGCATCCTACTTGTACTTGTACCCATAAGATGGTTCTTTTCTGGGTTCTGGACTGTAGATTGTAGACTGTAGATGACTGGATGACTTTGACTTAGTAGCTTACATTATAATATCAAGTAGCTTGGCTGTATTTAACTCATAACTCAGAACTTGAGGCATCCAAATCTAAAATCCAAAGTTTCCAGAGGTAACAAATCTTTGGTGAAAAATAATCCAAGAGTAGATACGAAGAGAGAGAGCGAGAGAGATGCAAGAGGACGCTTCCTGGCATAGAAATGAGAAAATTAATACCAAATGTTTTTCTTTATCTTGCCTTCCATATCCTCAGTATACTTATCGTTAGTCGATACGAGTTTTTGTGTACATGAAAAGTCTGTTTGCATTTACAATTTAAATGTATGCATATCTATCTATCTAATGTCATTCCGTAGTGGAGCACGTAAAAACAAAAGTATGTAGAATGTAGAGAGTAGAGAGCCTTTGAGACTTTTATCGGAGATCCGAGAGCTTTTACGTTGTACGTACTGTCCTGTCTGCGTCTATTATCCATTATCCACAATCCAAAATCTACACACGGAATCACAATAAGATTACGACTTACGATCAGTTAAGTTCTAAGTTCTACCGTTCTAGAGTATAATGTTATAGTAGAAAAGTATTCGCTGATGCTTGGTAGTTCAAATATAACTATAGTAATAGTAATAATAATTATGGAAGCAGTTATTATTATTATTATTATTATTATTAATGAACTTGACGCAGAAATAATTTGTTTCTCTGAGACCTTTTGTACAGATGAATATGTACCTACATTTTTTGACAGTGATATTTATGAATCAATTGCAATACCAGGAAATAAACCCAAACGAGGACGGCCAAATGGTGGTCTTTTAGTATGTTATAAGAAAAATTTGAACATTCGTAAGATTGAACAAAATAATAATTACTGTATCATAAAAATTAATAATATAGTCATAATATTTACTTACATACCTCCTAACAACAAAATAATTCTTAATAATATTTTTAATGCCGTGCAAAAAAATAAACTACAACATAATAATATAATTTTTTGTGGTGATATGAACTGTAGAATTGGTAGTTTCTCTAGCACAACATTACATCGCCAAAGCGAAGATAAAGTAATCAACTCATGTGGTCAAAAAATTTGTGATTTTATAGAACAACAAAATTTTAATATAGCTAATGGAAATTTATCCTCCGATTTAAATGGTGCTTTTACTTTCTTTCATGATAATGGTCTAGGATCTAGTGTAGTCGATTTATGTTTATATAATAATAATTCTGTCGTCGACTTTGAAGTATTAAGCTGGGGACTCAAATCTGACCATGAACCTATACTAATGAAAATAAATATTGATGTGCAATGTTCAAAGAAGCCTAAAGAAATTCAAGTAAAAAAAAAAATTATTTTAAATGAACAAAGCAAAAAATTATATCAAGAAACTTGTGTAAATATACTATCATCCCAGAATGCAGACTTTGATAAAGAGACTGAAGAAGTAGGAAAAAACTTCAATAGCACAATGTATAACATTTGTAACAATTCTAATCTTATAAAAAGTATTAATATAAATAAAAAACCACGTCAAGAACAGTGGAAAGATAGTGAATGTATCTCTGCCAAGTACTTTAAAAATAATATTTTAAGAAAATACCGACGAGAAAAGGACACGGAAAAAAAACAAGAATTACTACAACATTACTTAGAAACCAAGAAAACGTATAATAATATATGTAAACAAAAACAATTTTTATACGATAAGAAAATTGAAGACAACTTGTGTACTAAAGACAACAGATTTTGGGCAGCCGTAAAATCCATAAAACCTTTTTCATCAACAACAAATGATATAAAGGAAGAAAATTGGGTTAATCATTTCTCAACAGTGTATAAACAAAATGAAGAAGTTAATTTAAATGTGAATAATGAATATTACGTAAGTACTGACGAACAAAATGACTACTTCCTGACAAGAGAAATTATGGAATATGAAGTAAAATCATGTATCAAAAAATTGAAAAACAATAAAGCACCAGGTTATGATATGTTTACAAATGAAATATGGAAATTCAGTCCTGCAATTCTCATCACTTTTCTATGTACAATTTTTAATTTTTTCTACAACAAAAGCCAGATTCCTGCTGAATGGTGCAAAACAGTTATTTCACCGTTATACAAAAAAGGAGACAAAACTATACCATCAAATTATCGACCGATTTCTCTTCTACCAACAATCCTAAAATTATTTACTTCAATATTATCATCCCGTCTTCAACTCTGGATACTAGCTAACAATATTGACACCGATCACCAAGCAGCATATAAAACAGGAACGAGTACAAATGACCATATTTTTGTACTAAACTCTATTATACAGTCACAATTTAACAAAAATGAAAAATTATATGCATGTTTTGTAGATCTCTCCTCTGCATTTGATACTCTTCCCCATCAACGATTATGGTTGAAACTTGAAGCTTTCGGACTTCCAACAAAATTTATAAATATAATCAAATCCATCTATTCAAATGCAACAGCAACCATTAAATGTTCAACCGGTCTCTCCACATCATTTAACATTGAGAAATCAGTCTTACAAGGAGAAACATTGAGTCCCAATCTATTCAAAATTTACATACACGATCTAGTTAAAATAATGGAAAAAAGTGGAATCCCTGGAATAAAAATTAAAGGAAAAGAAAAAGATAGAGAAATACATATACTATTATTCGCAGATGATATAGTTTTATTATCCTCAAATCAACAAGACCTACAAAATAAAATCAACCTGTTATCCAAATACCTAAAAGAAAATCATCTGATAGTAAACATCAACAAAACTAAAGTTGTAAAATTCAGAAAAGGTGGACGTCTCTGCAAGTCGGATAAATTCACTTGGGAGGAAAATGAAATTGAAATTGTATCATGTTATAAATATTTGGGAGTAAATTTTAAATCGTCTGGGTATTTTAATCAACAGTCAAAAGACGCTATCAATAAAGCTAAAAGTGCTCTAGGTTCTATTTGGACCATAATAAATAAGGGGAAAATGAAAATTCCAGATTCCAGATATAAAATATTTGATTCACTGGTTCAGTCAGTGCTACTCTACGCCTCACCAATCTGGGCTTTGGACCATTTAGAAGAAATTGAAATTATTCAGCAATCATTTCTTAAAAGACTATATAAACTACCTAGGAACACTCCACATTATTTTGTAAGACTAGAAAATAATCGTCTTCATACAAAAGTGCAAGTGGTTAAAAATACAATTAATTACTGGAAGCATATTTTATATAAACCTCATGGAAGTTTACTTCGTGACTGTTATGAGAACCTATACAATAATAATAATAATGACATACAATATAACTGGTGCTATAAAATAAAAAAGTTATTATGTGACATTGATATGGAAAATGTTTGGACAAGTCAAGATGTATATGAAATAGAGATCATGGCTTCGATTTTGTTGCCCTCGTTACGTTCGAGGTTTCCTATTTACAACAAAATACGAGGCCTCG
>JAQGBH010004087.1:0-17858 GCA_034698265.1 Sminthurinus aureus | reverse complement strand
CCGAATATGACCACTAAAATGCTAACTTCGTTTTGACGTGCGGCACGTTCTGAAAGTGAAAATAGCCTCTGATACATGTAAATCTCAACAAAAGTATTATCTATTTATGTTTGTTATAATATATTATTATATTCTTCATATTATAAAGATGGTGAAAAAAACTGGTAGAGAATTTCCTCTTATTCCGTACTGGGGTCTTGGACTTCATCTTTGTCGAAATACAACAAACGGAAATCAAACGATGAATGATATGCTAGCACTAACTTCGTCACTAGGAGGACGTTCTCCGATCCCATACGATTCTGATTGTATTTCTCAAAATTTGCGGACACCTTTTGATATTGATGGCAAAAGTTTTACAAATTTGCAAGACATAAGTGACAAATTGAATTCCGAGTCTCGTCGCATTGTTTTAACTCAAAAATTATCCGTTATAAATTCGACTAGTATGAACAATAAAATGTTTATAATGGATGAAAAATCAGACAAACCTTACATTAGTGTAGTGAATAAACAAAACGTAACTTATTTGAGTGTTTTCAATGATGAAGCTGTAAAGTACATGATAGACAAATTCAAGAAAGAAAAATTGACACTGCCACTGGAATTTGACGGACTTGTGTTGATTGAAAATTTGCCTAGACATGATAATGCTAGTGTAGAATATGAAATGATAAAGAACACAACCAATTTTAAAAATTCAAGAATTCAGTCCATGTTCTCATCTGACTCTATTTGGGGAACAGTCTCTCCGAAATCCAGACATTTAACAAAATTTAGTGGCACAAATAACATTGAAATGTTTCATTTGGATCTAGTCAATATATATGGTCAAGAATCAATGAGAGTTTTTGACGATATCCTAAAATTTAGACATTTTAATGATACTCTGGGAAATGGAACTGGATCACAAAATAGTACCCGCATGTTAATATCGAGTTCATCAATTTGGACAGAAAGTTTTCTTTATGGTGGATTCAATGGATTGGATTTGCCTTTCACTTGGTCTGGATTAAGAGATGGATTGTCACATATTTTGAGATACTTTCTCTTTACTCCATTCTCTGGGATTCCAGCATGTGGCTCACATCAACTTAATGAAAGTATTCCATTTGATCAAGATTTATGTCTTCGATGGTTTCAAGTGTCTCTTCTACTTCCGTATGCTCGAAGTTCTTACGGAAATTCCAATAAAAATTCTAGCCGTGGGCCATTGGATTTTAATAAAGCGTATCAAAATCATTTGATTGAAAATATTAAAAATCGATATGCTTACTCTCCATACTACTATACTTTACTCTATGAATACAAAAAGACTGGAGTGCCAGCAATTTTACCAATTTCATTTCATCGTTCCGGAGATATAGAAGCATCTGAACGAAATGAATTCACCATTTTGGATCAGTTCCTGATTGGCCCCGCTCTTATGGTGACTCCAATACTATACCCGGGTACAAGTCGTAAAGGTACATGCTTCATACATTTTAAAACATACGATCAACATACTTAACGTATGTATAGATAGTCATTTTATTTCCACTTTTGTAAACAATTATTTGATACACACATATTTTTTGACAATATTTTTGATCATGCTTTCACTTTTGTGTTTTTTTTTTCAATATAAAAAGTGTACTTTCCAAAAGGGGTATGGTACAAATTGGTGGACGGAGAAAAGGTTTGGGAAAATGAAGAGAGGTCTGGAGAACTTACAGTAGCAGCTTTGATTAATTACGTACCGATTTTCATGCAGAGTGGTCATATAATATCAACTTTGGTAAGTTTGTCTTTTCCCATATACATGTAATCTAATTTATTACTTTGCGTAATGCGTACTGCTAATTACTAATTAATGTATGTACAATGAACAACAAAATTTGCTTTGTACCGTAAAAATAAAAAATTAAGTACTAGAAGAAAAGACACTAATATTGGTTTTTCAAAATTTTTCAAAAATAAATAAATACAGACCAATCCAAATACAACAATTGAAAGTTCTCGGATCGGAAACTATACAATAGTTGGAACATATCCTACGGCAAAAGAGAAAATCTCCTATGGAACATTATACGTAGATGATGGGATTTCAATATTACCTTCTGAGACGTATGAAATAACTTTCCATTTGTCTCAAAAGGAATTCAATATGACAACAAAGGCAACAGGAGTCAACTGTGAATTAGGCCATCAATTTTCTACCTCTATATCCGATTTAAAAATCTTTGGATTCCCAAAGAGACCATCATTTATTTTTAGTTCTGTGGCTAACGCAAATTTGCCAGTTTCATCTATTCTATATGATGATGAAATAAATGTTCTACGTTTAAAATTATTGAATATTAATTGGTGTGATCATCCCTATGCTACTTTATCCTGGAACTTGGACTGAGTATAGTAAAGGACAATGTAAAGTGAACAGTGAACAGTATAATTAATACTTCAACTTGACCTTTCTAATTCAAGCAACCATTTTTGTAACTTTTAGAATATTTTATGATGTATCTTTTATTTGTAATACTTCTTTATTTATTATCAATTATGACGATATAATATTTGATGTACACATATTTTGCGTTCAAACATTTTGAATAAAGTGAATCAAAAATCGAAAAAGCGTCACAAGTCACAAATAAAATATACTGTAGGATTATCCCATAGTATTATTGTCTCACAAGTATTTTTCTCTTAGGTGTAAGCGGTAAAGGAATTTCGCAATATATGTCATTAAAACACTATGTACAATATATGCTATGTATGGAAGGTACGTTTGTGCATAAAATATTATGGGAAGTTTGTCCAGTGAATTCGGATAGAAAAATAGTCGATTCTTACAATAAAAATATGCATGTATATGATGTGTATAAATGCCCGTAATGTGTATTTGAGCACAAAACAACATTAATAATTCATCAGTGTGATTTTTCTGCTTGTGCGTGTACACATACATATACATACACTCCAGATTAAATATTCAAGTAAGTACCGAATGAGAATAATATGGGTATGGCACGAATTCAAAAGATTATTTTGTATACTGCATAATACGTACATATTTTGTTGTTCTAAGATCTTAGGTCTTAGAACTTTGACGGAGTGTGTAATTTTGGGATAAAGTGTCTGCAGTTTTTTTATTTTTGAGGGAAATCCACAGTTATAATTTGTACTACTGTATATACACATGATAGATTGATTTTTAAGTTGAATATATAACAATTGGTTATTGGTTTCCAATTTGGATATTCCGAAATGAGTTCTAATGAACAGTTAAACAGGTATACCTCTCGTGTGTCTCAATTAGATGCTTTGATATTAGACCAAGAGTTTTATAATTTCATTAAAAATCAACTCATCAAAATATTTGATAAAGTCCAGGTAAAAACCAAAGATAAAATACAGATTGTAATATATTATGTGTGTAAGATTGTTGCATGTATCAAAAATTAATATGGAAAATGTATTGATTCAGGTATTTCATATAATAACAAAATAACTATATTCTCTGTAATCTGTAATCTGATTATGTATTTTCAGCTCTCAAGTTGGCTTCATATTTATCAACCAGAATTTGATTTCATATTGTCATCAATTGTGTGGCAGGTAAATTAAAAATTAATGTATTTTTTGATTGAAATCTTAAATATACATATATTATACATGTATTATAAACATGTACGTGTATATATAAAATGTGCAAGGTATATTGGTATGTTGTGTAAAATAAAACTTTGATTTTTTTTTGCAGTTGACTATTGGTCGACAACAATGTACTATCGGTCAGAAACTTCTTGGATTGAAATATATGGAGTCAAAGCGAAATCGATTTCTGTTCTACTGTTTTAATGTGGCTTTACCATATTTAAATTCACGTATTGGTGACTACATCCATCGTCAAAATAATGAAAAGGTATAGCATTTCAAATGACATGTGTTGTGGTGTAATACAGATTACTACTTGCTTGTTTTTTTGTAAAATATATAATAATGTATAGTTAATTGTTTGCCATTTCTGACATATATTTTTAAGGCAATAAAATATACTAGACGGCTGGATGTGGGTTTCAAAATTGCCCAAGTACTCAACTTTTGCCTTTTCCTTTTGGAGAACAAATATCTGACGCTGTCCCACCGACTTGCTCGACTTCGTATGATTCCTGCCACTCAACGCGTACCATACCCACCTGGGGATTCATATCAAATCAGAGAACTACTCTGGCATCAATTCTCTGTAAGATGTTTGACAAAATTTACTACTACTTATATTTGTTTCCCTTTTAAATTCATTTTGACTATCAAAATGTGATGCCATGTATACATGATGTATAGTGATATGTATATTGTGTATGTATGTTTGCTAATTTTTTGCGCCTTTATACTTAACATCTGTGAATTCGATTTCTATTTGTCTTTGTTTTTTTTTTTTCGTAATTTCCAGGACTTCTTATTGATCGTCATTCCGTTCATAAATCTTCATGTCATAAAACGTTACTGGACCACACTGAAGACTTTGTGGACAAATTCTAGTCGTTCTAAAACAGGAGTTACAACAGCAAAATGTTTGGCTAATCGTAATGAAGTAGCAAAATGTTGTTATTGTAATCAAGATGCTGTGATTCCTCAATTTCTGGACAGTTGCTCATTCTGCTATTATTGCATGAAAGCAAATCAATTTTCTGAAGAACTTAAATGCACCACATGTCCACATAATTAAAACTCAAACAATCACAATACAAACACCTTATATATATATATATATATATATACATACTTTATACTACACTATAAACTACCAATAATATAATATACACCAATACATTCATGCAATCTGTGATGACATATAGCTCATGTACATACGATTATAGCCTATAGGTTATAGGTATATATAGATTATATCATATTTATGTATATGTTCTTTTAAATAAGACAAAACAAACCAAACCAAAGGTTAATGTAGTACTTAGTTTTTATTTTTTTGTATTTTTATTTTTTTATTTATAAAATACGGTTATGCATAATAAGTAATAAGTATGTAACTAGTACATTATTTGTGTGTATATTATAGGAAATGATTTGCTACTAAATATTTATGTTTCGATTCCTTTGTGTTCTCTATTAGCAAGAATTGTTATTATTATTATTATACATAATCTTTATTTATATTATATCATCGTCATATTATAAGAAAACCACGAACGTCTATAAAATATAATATACAATACAACACGGAACACTTGTAGAATATATTTATACTATGTTATATACTTAGTATTATACAACAAAACACAATTGACTAAAACAAGACTTGGACGAGTAAAAATTCATATCCATACTTGTACTTTTACAATATTCATGACTTTTACTCTGTTCAGTCTTAGATAAGTCTCAAATAGGTATATTTGTGAGGGAGTAATTTCTACATAGTATGTAATTACCTGCAGGTAAATGTATGCATTTATAGAATATTTGCAAACACACACACACACAGCGTTATTAGTTATTACATAAATATGGAATCTACAATAGTGTCACATATATATCTTTCACGTCTATTTTGTTGAATAGTGCTTGGTGCCATTGATTTGTTGCTGCTCATCCTCATCTGGATTTGCACTAAAGAAGAAAAGGAAGAAAAAGCAAAAATTTCTTTAGTGTAATTTTCTTGCTGTAATTTTAATGTGAAAGGCTGGAATAATGTATTAACTTAACTCACATAATACAAAAGTTAAAATACTCATGTTTACTCCTTGTATGAGTCATAATACAAATTTTTTTGACAACAATAAATTGCCATATTACATTAAAAAAAATATTAACTACAGAAGTACGTATATATATTTATTTTTACAGGGTTTTACTCATTCTTTTGGTTTTACTTACACGCATTACATAATAATATCTTATACAACATAGATTTTTTTCATCTTTAATTTACGTACTATAAACTATCAGGATTTTTTTCTTCAGCTTGCTTTTTCGGTTGTTCCATAGTTAGTACTTTTCGGGGTAATGGTTTGCCCCAGATATAACCTTCACTAGATCCCCAGTATTGCCAAATCCATGCCCCAAAAATAGTACCTGCCAGAATAGATCCAACAACAGGACTCAAATGAAACTATAAAAACAAAGACAATAACATATCATTACAATAGTATTAAATGTATTCGAATTGCAAAATTATTTTGAATGAGATAAAACTACTATGTGTATGTCAATAGCTGGACGTCATTTCCGAAATAATTAAAAAACTTACGATTTGGTCCTTGTTCATTCTCCACAGATGCGGCATGATATGTACGGTTATGTTTTTGAGTTAAATGTTAAGTATGATTTAGTTTTGTACTCTTTTCTTTTAAACTTTTATTGTTATTCCAACAATATATTATATATGCAGCGTTTTCCCTTGTGTCTGAATTGTAGTACAAGTAAACTCAGAATGAAATCTATAGTGTAAATTCTACACATGATCTCAAATTGTGCACCTACACAGTATCGCATCTCAAACCTCAACCATGTGCGTAGATTTTAGTATGCACTATAATGACTGCAGCAACGCAATATGCGTAAGTATATATTATATACGTACGTATTATATAAGTGTTTTGAGTAGAACGAGACCAAGTATTACCTTTTTGCACAACAGAAGAAAATTCTACAAGCTTCTCTATTATTAGCTGTCTCACAAAACGTAATGGAATTTCACAGGTGTACACGTATGACTACAAGACGCCTTAAATGACATGAACATTATATTTTGCACAAAGAATCATAACTAACGTGCTAATGCGTACATTCATATACATAATATATCTGCCTTTCTTGTAATTGATGACAACATACTATACATTGACTCAAATATAAAACTGAAAAAAAAAATTTAGGTTTTAATTAAGACCATAATATGTATAAAAGAATCGATCGAAATTATAAATAAAATGTTTAATACAACATAAATCACACACGTGAAAATCTACTGTTCCATGATAAACTATGTTTAGGTTAAACTAGTTGTCACATGGCTTTTATCAAATATCTAATGGTAATTTTTACATATGCTTTCACCTTTCACTTATGTAAACTTTCACCGTTCTAATTGTTTTAAAAAATACAATGTCATACTATTTTAATTAATTTGCGGATAAATGTCAAATGTTCAAAGCATAAAACATCATCTTAACTCTTAACAATTGCAACGTCTGGAACCTACGTGCATTGTGCATTTCTATATTCTGCATAATATTATGTTGCTTTTAGCTCTGACACTTTCTCTTTTTCAATTATTTTTCATCGTATAATATAATATATCACAAGTAACTATTATAGTATGGTTATATAGTTTCTAGTAAATTATAGTAATGCTAATTTATTACAAACTGATCTCGAAACACAAGAAATCTCTATCAACTTTAGAAACAAAATATTAGACTAGTAATAATAGATCGAACTTCTTTTCATTTATTTTGAATTTTTAGGGAGCATAAAATAACTACATTACATTATATATTCATCTCTATTCTTCGTTTTTTAAAATCTGTACACTGTTATTATTAATTATTATATTGTGGTATTACATTCTTCTTGACGAAAATAATGAGAACAACGAAACGTATAGTAAATTATGTAATTATAAAGTCCATTGCTTCGTCTTTAATTTGTAGTAAACGAAAGATGGAATTCCAACAGCAGCTACTCCCATTAACGCGTAGCCAGGAGCCTGAAAACATAAATAAAACAAAATGATTAATTCATTTGATAGTTGTATACATAAATAGTGTGTGAATTTCACACACATCATACTTATCACACTTAACTTATCACACATCATACTTATATCTTATATATATTCAAAATGAACCAAATCATTTGACCAACAAAACTTTTTACACTGATAGTCAACATATTATTCTATAATATGCAACGAAGTGTAATTTTGTATCTTTTATATATTATTATACACTATCCAAATACAACATTTTCAACTTTTATTTTTAATTTTTAATATCTAAAAAAAAATCCAAAAATCAATAATACTTTGATGATAAAACTTACATTACGATGTCTTCGAAAATCTCTCAACATTTGGCCACTAAATGTGAAGACTTCTTTAATAGTAAACGTCATTTTGAATTTTCAGTCCCTATATAGATTTGGGATATTCACGATGAACAGCAATTCAACTATGATGCAGAACAATTAAATATCCGAATATAATAATGTTGCTTTTCAAAAGTGAGTTCACACAAATCTTGAAAAAAAAAGCATACATGCACAAATATGTAAGGATAGATGTATACGTTTATAAAGTTTCCCTTGAAATTGTGGGCTTGTTCAAAATCGGGGACATCAAATTTAATTATTATTGTGTTTAATTTTAACTACAATCTAGACATAACTATTGCGAAATGAATCAAAATAGACCTGGAATAGAACTATGGGTAGCTAAGGCGTACCGAAAAAATCCATGGGTAAGTACAATATTTATTCTGCACGTGTTATATCTCTCTGTCCATTCATTGTTGATAAAGTGCACGTAATATTATTATGTGTGTAAGTATGAGAGATTTTTTTTTTATATTGTTGTTACTTACTTTTAGATCTTTTCTTTGGAAATTATCTCTTTTTTTTATTACACTACTTATGAACTTATGAATAAATAATGAAGTATGTTATCTTGTTTTTAATGATAATTTCAGTTCAGTCCTATGATTCCATGGATTGGAATTTTTACCTTCCTGATTGGTAGTGCTGGAATATACACATACAGAAAACCCATCAAAAAAGCATACCAAAGAGAAGTAGATTACTATAACCGAACTTATGGTTCTGCAAAGAATTCTGGACATTAGTTTTTAATGGATTAATCATTATTATTCTAATAATATTTGTAAGTATATCATCAAACAAAACTGTAAAATATAAAATGATGAAAATATGCTCGTTATTCATTTTTTCATTATGTTGAACGTATATTATTATATTATAATTATTCAATAAGCGGAAAAGTATGTGTGTACATTGTAGTCTGTTGGAATGGTGAAAAAATAAATTCCTACATAAAGTTATTTATTAGTACAATAATACCTTTAAAATTCTTAAATGCAGTCCACTTTTTTGTGTCATGAACATGATGAATTTCAATAAAACAAGGGTATATTTAATAATATTATTATGTGTCATATTCTATATTTTGTTGGTTTGCACCATGGTCGACATGTATATTATACACAAGACCTTAAAAAATGCAGTATACCATCGACATGATTCCAACTTGCAAATGTGATGTGTGTACGAACATGGAAGAAAGTTGTCTTTACGGTGAAAGTTAGTGAAAGTACTACTGTGCATTTTTACACATAGTATTGTAGCAATTCATTCATGTGTATTTACTATTTACGTGCAAATGGAAACATAACAGATAACAAACACATAACTTTCAATGACACATTCATCTCTCATATATAACATATTATGCAAATAATCAGTACTTTTTTGGTTAATATTTTAATAAGATGTTTTATTTTGTAGTAGTTTTTTTTCTTTATTACGTAACATTTTTGTGGATATAATTTTTTATCATATTTTTTTCATAAATTCTGCCAAATCTTCCTGCAACAGATATCAGGTGTAATTATCATATAATACAAAATATAAAATATTGCATAATTATTATAGTCTATACTCTATATATATGCATCTCTATAGTATAATTTATGATACATGTGTAATATATGTAAGTAACTCTTTATTTGTTTATTATTGTACACTCTCTTTTCTATAAATCATTTTCTTAGTTAACTTTCATACATTTTATTATTTTCTTTTTTCTTATAATATCTACAAATGCAAAACTATCATAAACTCTTACAAAATATGACTTTCAAGTAGTTTCAAGTCAAAGCGTTTCAAAACAGACATTTCAGTGCATCTTCATAGTTCATAGACATATATATATATACCTATATATATGCATAAAATGTACCAGTGTCGAATTTAATGCTAATTTTTCAAGCAGTTTTTATAAAAACAAAATATTTGGATTTAATAATCATGAACGTTTTCCTATATTAAATCAAATACACACTGTATTATGTATATATACATATAGGAGAATGACACTTTTGATGTGTACTCATGCAAAAAAAAAAAAAAGATATTGAGAAATAGAATATGTATCGTGTTACAAAACTTGATTGTTTCACACACTAATACATTATATTGGCAACTACGTTGTGCAGTGTATTATAATTTATAATACAAAATCATATAAATTATATCTTATACAATATAAACTAACTATACACTTTTGATACTTGATTGCTCTATTTGATTTGGTACAAAAACACTTCCACATCGAATAAAATCTTGTAGGATACTAGTGATAACTATTGCATTTCCTCTTATAAGCATGAAAGTTATAGATATACTAAATGTATATATATATATATAGTATCATAGTAACTCTAAAAAAAGAAACAATAATAATATTTATCATTAGTCATTGTTTCAGGCTGGAGAAAATAAAATCAAAAACTATACAAAACGTTACACTATAGTTTAAAAATTATACAGTAAATGGTATATTATATATTCTTTAGTTATTTAAAAGGTAAGGAAAACATATATTATAGCTTATATATGTATACAACATCTAAAAGGGTGTAAAAGCAAATAGAACCCACAGTGAAAAACAAAAGACTTTCCATAATATAATACATAATAATATAATCATTATAAAAATGTACAAGATCATTTTATTTGTATAATATGTTTATTTAATGTTATACTGCTTGAAAATACTACACTAAAAACAATAAAACAAGCTGTGAGCTGTAAAACAAGATGGAAAAGACTTGGAGGGAACAAAATCAAACTATATGATAAATTACAAATTACATATAAAAGAAAATATTTTTTAACACATAATTACATAAACAAATACAATAAATCAAGATCAATCATTATTTCGTAATTCATTATTTATATAATATATACATCATTCATCCTTCTTCTTCTTCTACTATAAACAGTTGTAAGTTGTAGTTTACTCTTTATGTACTACCTTACAAATATTTTAATATATATACGCACTAGAGAAACTTCTTCGGATGTATCAAACTGGAAACATGTGAGCAAATTTAAAAAAAGAAAAACCATAAAATCTTCAAAATACACCTATTAAAAGTTTAGAGATAAAAGGAAATACTATAGAAATTTTAGGAATTATATATATAGGTCCTATAATATTATAATATGCATTATAGTTTACAAGTACATGTATAACATATAAATATAGACTACTTAATTTGTTATTCTTTTTTACCAAATAGTTTAAGAAGAAAGAACTGTTTGTAGCATGCATTGCTGTACAATATAAAATATAGCATTTGTTTGTTGAAGGGACTTAAAAGAAACCTCACGCTACGATGACATTTTATCATAATATTCGTTTACCATGTCTTTTGGTAAAAAATGTATACATAGAGAGTATTCTATCAACTTCATCTTCAACAGGCAAATAGTCAAACATTTTTACTAACTATTATTATTTGGAAAGTCACGTACTAGTTATATAAATATATAACTAATTATATATATAACATTTGAAATATGAACTGTGAGGACTACGGACAGGTACAGTGAGAGACTTTACGGTGTAATTCAATTCAGGGTATAGTATTTGTATACAGAATATATATATATATATAAATATTACATAATAATGTAGTATTAATCGGTCAATAGTATTTTAAACATTGGTCTAGTGAGCTTTTGATACATCATATATCATATTACAGTCATAATACATAATTAAGTGCATACAAATAAACATATTTAATATATATACTATGTTACATCTAGTATAGCATAATATATTGTTATAAAAGTACACACATTAAACATGGCTCTCTTCCGCTCAATTCGTATTTTTGTAGATTTTGTCAATTGTCAAATAAAACTATTATGCTAAAAAAAATTACTAAAATACTATGATAAAATGTATACACTGTTTTTTTTGAGGAAACAAAAACAAAAATCTAACGACATGGAAAATATAGACATACATAGTAATAAAAATATACATACACATGAATTTATGAACTTGATGAAGTTTTCAATTTGTGAAACGTTTCTCTAAGACTTTGTAATAAGTTTTCAAATACAGGAGAAATATTTTGCCAATTGAAATTTGATGGAGGCGTATTAACTAAATAATATGCTCCACATGCTCCAGCGGATGCAGCTGCAAGCCATTTAGCAGGTTTTGCTAATCGACTTAACCGTCGTGGTAATCTAGAATTAACTGTTTTTGATTCTGGTTTAACTTGAATATTCGATGATGATGATGATGATGCGTCGCTTTCTCTTGCTACTGAACTTGATCTAGATTCAATTTTTCTTAATTTTTCATGCACACTTTCTTTCATGAATTTATGAAGTGTCAAATCACCATTAATTTGTCGAGTAATTGTATTTTCTCCTTGCCTTCCATCAATTTCATCTTCAATTATTGTAGAAATGTGATTGCCACTACTACTACTACTACTAACTATTGTGGGAGTCCTAGAACGTGAAGATGATCTTTTAGATACACGTCCTTCTTTTATACGGTTCATTGCCGATGCAGAGATGGAGGATCTAGATGAGTGTATTGTGCTCACTCGTCGAGACCGAAATAAGTGTGCCTGGAAAAAAAAATAATGAAAAAACTTCAATGTAGTAAAATCTTCAAAATAGTAACAAATAAAACATAAAATTAGATAAAGGTAGTACTCTAAAGATGGCATGTGGTTCAAATAAAATGCAAGTGGAAAAAGTGAATACATGTATAAATATACATGTTATGAATTTTCGAGAAAATGTCCTAAAACACTCTTACTCGTTAGCATAATATTATAGATACAATAGACTTCATAGGTTTAAATTTTTAAAAGTAAATGCAGATATTATATGTCGAGAGGCAAAGCAAAGCATTTTAAAATAAATATTATACATTATATAGACGCTAAATTTTTAATTTGAAAAGGAATAATGATTAGATAAAAAAAAAATTGGGATATACGATGAAAATAAATAATTAATAGATTAAATAATCACTAAAATGAGTGTTTTCGGAAACATTTTCTATGACGTAAGATACTCGAGAGATAGTTTTTTTTTCTTGTCTGCATTTTTCTTGTTTATATAAAACGTCTCAATCATCATTAAAAAAACTAATGTACCGAAAGGTGCTCTCTCAATCTCTCTCTCTCTCTATCACAATGTATTTGAATGGAAGTTACAGTTTAGTTTCTTTTGATCAATATGAAAATAGCAATAATAATTTTATGATGATAATAGTCTGTAATAATTATTATTACTATTATTAGTAGTCAATATAATAATAGTATATATTGTATATTACAATGTCATCTCAAAGTTATAAATGTTAGTCATGGTTTAGGAAAGAAATAATATATATATAAGTACACAAATACACAATCACAAAAAACTTTTAGCTCTATAGATAAAAAAAAGTCATTCAATGGTAACATGTCATTGATACATATTGTCAGTATGTACGTTATAGCTCAAAAGAACAACTGGCAAAACTACAATATTTTTTTGTTGACAAATACAACTAACGATGCACATTTTAAAACGTAATTTTGTATTTCCTATATCGTACGACCTTTTCTTTTAAACAGAAACAAATATCTGAAACCAGTTGCAAAAACCATTAAAAGCTCTCAACTGTCCCAAATTTAATTTATTTGTCTTATCTAGTATGTTATCTGGATATGTCTAACCTCGGCTTCGACGAAAACCTTCTAGACGTCCGAATGCCTTGATTTCTATATACATTAGCAAAATTTTAAGAATAAAAATATTATGGTAACATCATAATATTTCGTAATTATTATATTTTAAATGTATATATATATGTAACAGAATACATACGAGTATATATATTTTTTAGTCATGTTTTTCTTTACTTTTCATTTAAGGGAAAATGTAAGTATATATATATATTTTGAGTCAAAACATTCGTTGTTTTGTTTTTGTCAATAATTTTTTTTACCTGTTCGAGTCCATGTATCTTTCAGTTGCTTTGCGTTCGACTCGTAGTTCTCTCGTATCGACTTGCATCAACTTTTATTTACATTCCAAAGATTATTTTATGTAGATTTCAAATTTTTAACTTAAATGATTTAGTAATATATATTTTAAAACTAAAAAATGGTTATAAAATGATAATCAGTTGTTAGTTTTATAAAATTAGTACTTATTATTATATTATTCACATTCCATTTTTTTTTTTACTTTTTTGACTAACTGAGAACATAACTTTTGATTAGATTATTGCTTTTTGACAGAGCTGGCAACATGATTATCATAATGCTATTTTTCTTGATATTTTCATATGATATATAAAAGAAACATAAATTTGTAGATTAGGAGATTAAATGATGTGGACAAGATCGATTGATGCAGAATAATTTTAGAGACGTGCACAGTAAATTTGTACACCCTTATAGTTTTTTCTTCTCAAAAATATATATATATATATATTTCTTGTTTCACTGAAACAGTTTCAGAGTATTTTGCGTAGTAAGAAGTTTTTTAAAACATTTACATTCGAGTTTTTTCAATGTTCTACGTGACTATTGTGTACAATACATTATACAAAACAATCATACTTGCAAATTATACTATTTTGTGAAATGTGAATGTTTTGGTAAATGCTAAATGGATAAAAATATAAATTTAAAAAATGTACTAAAATATGACTTTCGAAAATTAACCACGGATTATAATATGACATGTTATATAACATTTATAGTAATATACATAAAAGAACAAAATGTATAATATATTATGGCACATAGGCTGAAATGGGAGAACATCTATTTAAAGACAAAGTTTAAAAATACTGATTTGGTTATAGAGGTAAAAATATCTTCATGAAAAAGATTAATATACTAATTTTATATATATATACATAATAATATAATAAAAGCAAATGGAAGAAATTTGAATATGCTTATAACCGTAAAGGAACAATCATTAATCAATAGTTTTAAAGGCTACCTACGAGATATTTTTACAAGACAATGTCATTTTAACACCATGTACAGTTTAAAACTTTAATGAATGAACCAGTAGTATACACTATACACACACTTACAATTACCTACAGATATTCCTCGAAAAAAGAAAGAAAAAGTTTTTTTTCAAATAAGTATAAATAAATAAAATTTTTCTAAAAGTCTGCTAATGTGTATAATAATATGTAATGTGATCTTACATAATATAAAATATAATAATATGAAATCCCTAATATAAGCAATAGAAACTATTAAGATCATACATAAAAGTATGTTGTAACAAAAGCAGAAATAATAATCAAAATAATTCCTGGTATTGCGTTGAAATTCATGCGTGTGTTTAACATAATAAGACAACAGAAATTCGATGTTTATACCCATGTTATAATATACAAAGTATTACAAAGAACATAGATGCATGTACTTATATGGATGTATAGTACGAGCATTAGGCAATAAAAAGTTTGACTTACTTTGTCTAATTTCTCCATGAAGTCTGCAACCATTTCCGGACATCCCAAGTTAGACTATAGTAGTAGTACCAAAATAATCATATTATAGGTGAGATTATATTGTGTGTACAATATTGCTACTAAATTTCGGTACACATCAAGTAAAAGAGGTAGCCGAAATCTCAAAACGGATTAACAAAATTACAATCTGCTACCAATAAAAATATACCATAATAGATTATTATAAACGGCGTTACCTCTGGTTCCCAACTATTTTGTGTTTGAGGAAATCCTTTCCATTTAATAAAGAATTCTTTTGATCCATCTCTATGATTTCGGACATCGATGATTCTTTCAACCTAGAATATTTACATAAAGATATAATAATATTATATTCTTGTGGCATATAATACGTAATTCTTAAGTAATGTATACAACAATCATTTCTCTCATTGTTCATAATAAAATGTAGCAGTTTTTTAATGACCTAAAATACTATGATGTATCTATTATATACAATAAGCTAAAACATAAGAAATTACCTCCCATTCTGTATCATCATCATCTGAACTTTCCTTTTCGTCTTTTTTAGGTTTCTTTTCTTTTGTCTTTCCACCTTTTTTCCCAACGGGTGCTCTTTTTTTTGGACTCTTCTCTACTTTCTCATTCACTTCAGCATCCTAATTTAACAAAATACATTGAAATCAGTTAATTTAATTTAACTAATTCTTCATGACTTTCATGAGGAATCAAACTTTGTAAAAAAATGCGCCTAGTTTATAGTACTCAATATTTTATGGCTTTACACTCATATTTCATAATAATAATATATAACTTATGTACACACATATTTACCTCTTTATTTTCAGAATTTTCTTCTTCCACTTCTTCTAATTCTTCCTTCTTCGGTCGTCCTGCCTTCTTTTTTGGCGCTGTCTTTTTTGGTGATGCTGGTTTAGTTTGTTTACCCTTTGTTTGTTTTTTTGGTGACTTTTCTTTAGGTTCTTCTTCTTCATCATCATCTTTGCCATCAGATTCAGATGCATCATTTTTTGTATTTTTGGATGACGACTCTTCTAAAATTAATTCAACATTTGCTTTACGTCCCTTCTTTACTGGTACAAATGCTTCTTCATCTTCATCATTTGATTCATCATCATCTTTATAACTTTTGGTTTTTGTAGATTCCCGACGAGAGCTATTACGTTTTTCTGCTGTTTTTCTTCCTCTGCTCTTGGGTTTTGTACCTTTTCGGGGTGATGATTTTACTTTGACAGATGATGCATCTGATTGCTCTCCTTCACTAGATAATTCTTCAATTACTTCTATATCACTATCATTTTCCTCAGCCTTCTTTGTTTTGGTAGAAGCTTTCTTCGTCTGAGTTTTGGCTCTTGCCATGTTTACTTCGATCACTACAAATAAAACAAAAATCAAAACTTTATTTTAACAAAACGAAGTGTTTACTTTTAATATATTATTATACCAATAGGTTTTTGTAAACCATCAAATGTGTAAACTGTAAATAAATGATTGATGATAGTGTACTTTTTTTCCTTAAGCCGGAAAATCATCAATAAATATATATACACACAATACACAATTTTATACCAATACTGAACATACAATATACATTACCAATAAAAAATAGAATAATAAATTAAATTGTTACATATAAACGACTACATCGTTTTGCCTTTCAATATCCTCTTCAAACTTCATTTCAATCAAAGACTAATTAATTATTTATACTCTTTTTGACTTTTCAAAGTGAGTAAAAAATAGTAAATAAAAAGAACGCTTCGATTTTCACCTATTCATTTTATACATGAAAACTCTTGAGTCAGATATCTAAAAATATATGTATACAATACATATACATTTAAAATCTAAATATTGAACACGACTAACATAACTAAAACTAAAATTAATAATTATGTTAAAGTACCTTTTGATTGAGGAAGTACACAGTAACTTTAAACACAATTTATTTAAAAACTGTTTTCACCGTATACAACAGCTCGTATATCTCTCTCCAATTCTATATAGCGTCTAAAACCTAACGGCGGGATTTGATGTTTTCTAAAGGGATGATCCATGGGTTCAATGCTTCAATATGCCCCGTAAATACATACTCTTAGATGATGGGGTGAATTGGACAGTTTTAAAACGGTCGTTTTTTAGAGAGATGTACTTATGTATTTAACAATTTTGTGGGTTTCAGGAATAGACATATATTTAAAATAGACAAACTGCGTCCAATGTCTCCTGTACATTAAATGTGAGCTCAAAACTACTACTGATTGTGAGCGACTAGGGACTCTGA
>JAQGBH010004086.1:0-17859 GCA_034698265.1 Sminthurinus aureus | reverse complement strand
TATATATTGTATATAGGAAATTCTTCTATGAAATGTATATAAATATTTCATGGCAGGGAGAAATTTTTGTGATCATATATAATAATTTTTACTGTCCATTCATTATATTTTATATTATACTGAGAAACAACAAGTTGACTCGTCTTTTTAGGACCAGTTTTGAACCGATTCTCATTCTGACCAGAAAATGACGAGTATTTACGACGAGTTTTGGACTGATCTATATGACAACCAGAATGAAACGTGATTTTTATGACCAGTTTTGGACTGGGCTATATGACAACCACATTAGTTACGTAATTGTATGACCAGTTTTGGACTGATCTATATGACAACCAGAAAGTGACGAGTTTTTCATGACCAGTTTTGTACTGGGCAATATGCCAACCAGAACGAGACGAGTTTTTCATGACCAGTTTTGGACTAATCTATATGCCAACCAGAAAACGACGAGTTTTTGATGACCAGTTTTGGATTGGTCTCTATGCCAACCAGAAAATGACTAGTTTTTCATGACCAGTTTTGGACTAGTCCTCATTCTGACCAGTATTTGACGTGTTCTCATGACTAGTTTTGGACTAGTCCTGGATCTGACCAGAATGAGACGTCTTTTTCTGGTTGGTTTGCTGACGGATGAGATTTCAACCAGTTTACGACTAGTCTAAAACTGGTACACGTCTACATCTTGCTAGTAGGGATTACATGTACCTTGTACCTGCCTATATTACCTTGATTTATTATTTAGTAGTATCAATAAAACCGTTTATGTTTTGATAGAGAGACCGTTCATATAAAATGTAAAATATAAACGTGATTGTTTTTCTATTATTTAGAGACAAATAGTTTGTCGATAAGACCAAAAAGGCTTGAATGAGTACAGAGTACAGTAACCTAATACAATTTTAGTACACAACTATATTATATATCTACTTAGAATATAGAGAATGCTTAAGCGAGATGGTAAAAATTACAAATGATAAATCAAACATGTTTAAATGAATGCTTAGGCTTCAAGCTCAAAATCAACATGTAAAATGTCCGTTTAAGTACAGTATTTTTCTTTTTTATGCAAACTCATGGCCACAAACTGAAAAACGGATATATATAGGTAGTAATATACAGATTATACAATGTACAAATTACGAGATATTGAATATAAAACATGTTATAATATCATAAATATTTAATACACACATATGAACTCTTGAATTTTTCATACATGTTATATCGGTACATGCTAGTATTTACAATGAATCAATTCTCCATCAAGGATGATACATGATGCTGCCAGTAACGACTGGCAAAATAATACAATACTAGTAAAATGGCGGTGATCAATTCTTGTAAAATTTGTGACTAACCTCAATACTTCCAATCTTATCTCTTCTACTGATACTGATTAGACTGAGAGGTGAGGAAAATCAAAAATATATTTATTTCAAAGCATTATATCCCGTGCACATGATAATATTATAGTATTAAAATGTAACAGCTTTCATATTATTATAGTAAGTGTAAACATGTAGATATGATGTAGTATTATGTAGGTGTGCGTTCCATTTCATTTCATATCCTCTCTATGTAACTCTTTCTCTCCTTATCACTCTCACCCTCAGCAACACCTTGTTTAATGTTTAGTTTGAGCTTCAGTTAAATCCTCAGTTGGAATACATTTTGTTCATTTTACTATATTATTATGTATATGCATTCACAAAATATGCTTTCAAATAGAATGTAATGCATAACAAACTCAATATACTGAATACTGAATAGATAGACAGATAAGAGGGACAGAGTAGAACAAAATAGAATAAAATAGCAAATAAACTGATGACTGACGCCTCATAATCATCATATCATATTTATGTACATTTTCACTACGCTGTTCGTTCCGGAGGACGTGCTCGAGAAAGATCGGATCATATTTTTACAATACAAAGTAAAGACTATTTAAATTGAAAAATATTCTCTGTGATTGTGCGTGTATTTGTGCTCTGGTTGTTCGATTATTGAACTTTTAAAAGTGCGTGAAAAAAGTGATTTTTATTTGAAAAGGGTTTGTAGTTCGTAGTTCAAAATGGGAAAAGGACGGGGATTGACGGACAATGTGTCGTTATTTTCAATAGTAATGATCAACGTTCTTTGTGGGGTAAGTTAAATTTTCAATAGTATGCATAATGTTTTTTGTTTATAATTTATCATTTATAACGGCGTAAGTTTTGGACATGAGATTGAATAGCAGTGGATTTTGACTGTTATTTACTTATTTGTTCATGTTTTTGTATTGATATAAAATTTTGTGAATCCGTAACTTAATACATACCAAATGTGATCTGAGTTCAAATTTTATTCAATTATTTAAAAGCCTTTCCGCCCTGCTTAGAAATTGTAAATAAAATATCTTGGTTCACATTTGCATAAATTATGATGTCACTTTTCCCGTGTGTTGAAAATTGAGGGTGACGCGTGTGTACGCCCAAAAATTATGCAGCGCTGATTGACAGTCATCATTTACAAAAGTTTAAAGTTTATGATTTTTGATGAAATTCAAACCATTCTTCTACACGCTCTAATTATTGTACTTTTACTTTTCTCCTCTATGTAGATTCTGGGAGCATTAATTTTTGCGCTGGCAATATGGATGAGACTGGAAAATGAAGTGAGACAATGGGTCTATGAATTAGGAATGTATCAATATTGGAATGGTTTGTATATTTTGATGGCTGCTGGAATCATCATCATGCTCATTTCATTCTGTGGATGTTGTGGGGCTCTTGTTGATAGTTCATGTCTATTGGGAACTGTAAGTCACAAACTAATAGCTATAATTTCATATTCAAAATTTAAAGAACTAGAAACCGTTTCTCACATGTCCATGTGTCCATAATCCATAAAATTCATATGTTCATTATTTATTTTAAATTCACAATTTAAAATTTAAAAAATCAAAAATCAAAACAAATAATGTCTAATATAACTTATCTATAACATATTTTTAAATACATACATATATTAATGAGCGGTCATTAGTCATTACCTTGTAATTGAACCTTGTAAATAAAACAGTATCATCACCATCATCAAGCATATACACTAAAAATACGAATGTATAACTTCCGGTTCGATTATATCATACAAAGTTTGACTCATCCTCCCAGGTCATCAGTTCTTATTCGTATACTGTACACTGCACACGGTTCATACTTCATAGTATGTGCAATGTGTAAGTTCATACGTACACGCGAATGATGATGGCTGCAAATATGTGTGTGACGTGAATAATGCGTAAGCATGTCTGTAGTCTACTATCTATTCTCGAAATGATAAAACATTAGTGAACTGTGAACGTGAATGGTTAATGAAAAAAGTAAACCAACTTGAATTAGTCATCCACCATTATCCCTTATGGTTAAATAATATCGTGTGATAATTGATAATACTTGTAAATATCCGCCGGAACTATTAAATTCTATTTAGGAAACAAATGACTATTTTACTTTGTATTTATATAATAATAATCTATAATTTACAGTCTACACTCTACAGATTCAACTAAGCACAATCCAAAGTTCACAGGTGTTTTTTCTTCAGTTTTTTCCTCGGGTTTTTATCTCAAAACTCAGCACTCAAATATCGAAACGTTTTTACTTCCTCTAAAAGTTGATTTCAGAGGGAAAAGATGGCACTGGCGAATCCAATGTTGTCCAGTGGTGAGTACATAGCACAGCTCATAAAAAAGTCACAAACGTGTAGAAAAACCAGCATTTGATATTTGATACTACGATCCCTATACTTCGTATTTTGTCTACTTTGTTTTTTAATTCTGAGTATTGAATACTTTTTCTACAGATATGTTTCATATCTCTGAATTACGCATCACTTGGCTTTAATTTTAATACCAATGAAAAATGACAAAACATAAAATATGACGCATTGTACAAGAATATCTAACTTGGCTGGAATCTGGAATGAATAGAAAAATTGGCTGCTGGCCATCATCAAAATTGCAATTCTACTTCGTCTTGGTTTTTCATTTTTTGTCCAAAGTTCAAAAGCAAGGACTAAAGATGTTATATTTATATTGTAGACTGTAGATTGTATAATAGACTATTTATATAGAACAGATTGCGGTTGGATTTGGAAATAATAGTGTATGATGCAATTTGCAATGAACGATGAACCAGCTCCAAAAGTTAGAGTTTGCATAGGAACGTTAATAAATTTATGGAGTCTTGGTCATTGTTTGTTTTTAGTATTTTGAATGTATTTTGTACTCTTTACTCTGTTCATCACACAGACAGCAAAGGTCATTCCAGAATTCCAGATTCCAGGCTTGTACTTTGTGCTTTGCGCAGACCAAGAGTTCAATAACAATTAACAATTAGCTATCCGTAAAACCATATTATCACGGTGAACGGTAAACGATGCGGAGTTGCGGTGGTGGAAATATTTATGTAGACAGCAAACAGTAGACAATATTATTATACCTATACACATTCCATTGCATTACTCGGACACATAAACATAAAAATAAACATAAACAAGCTGGAGAAAGAAAATGTGTATTATATTTTGCGGTTTTCTATTCGCCCGAATCCTAAATTTGAGCTCAATTACCCCCAATAATATTATATTGCAACTCGACATAAACTTTGACTGCAAACTGGAAACTGGCAACTGAAAAGACACCAACCAATCCATTATATAAGAAAACCAAAATGTACTGTACTTTGTGTATTGAAAATCGAAAATCAAAACTCGAGACTCGAGACAAAACGTGTTCATAAAAAAGAGAAAATCCATTGGAAAATTTTATCCGGCACACAAATAAAAGATAAAAGATACAAATACTAATGCACAATTCCAAAGTAAGTACAAAGACGAGTACGATTTTACAAATGTAGATAGAAAATAGAAAATGGAAAGGAGTTCAAAGATTAGGAGAGTAAACTTGTACAAGATAAGATTTGTACCTGTAAAAGAGATAAAGAGTTCACACAGGTAATATTTGTTTGCCAGTATACACATGTAGATACTGATAATGGACAGTATAAAGAATAATGGAGAGACACTGAATGGTGAATGGTGAATCGTGAGTAGACAGTAGACATGAAGGAAAAGGAGTGGTTCGGTTTCATTTGAACACTACATAAATACTTTTTTGTAGGAATTTTCATTACTTATTAATTAGAATAATTATCCTAAAAATCATTGAAGATCAATAGTACAGGTAAATTCTTTTAAAACTCCTGTTATGATAATATTACTACTCGTATTTGTAAAATCTTTCATACTAAAAAGATAGGAACCGCGAAAGTTTTTTGAGCTGTGAACAGTGCAGTGTAGACTCTAATTTTGTAAATAGTACATCCATAACAGTCAATTTTAATTTTTCATACCATTCAGAACCCAGAGTTACTTCTTACATCCACATTCAACTAGAATCTAGAATATCCTTATATTTTACACGTGTAAAACCTAAAAACACATCAAAAGTTCTCTGGAAAATAAACTTGAATTCAGCTCCTTTTTATTTTTACTGCTTGTCTATCCTTTTTATGTTTGCTCTTCCACTCATTGAAATTTATTTCCAGGGTTAGAAGTGAAGAAACTATTGAAACAAATGTTTAGAATTTAGAATTTCCATAAATTTTAGAGAGTCGAATAACAAGGTGTGTACTATTCAAATTTGATCAAAGATTAAACTTTTCACTCCTTTGATGAATAAAACGTAAAACGTCTTTTTTGTCTTGTAAATTGTACGTACATCTCAAAGGAGATTGCAACTAAATATTAAACACATTGACTTTGTATTTGAAAACTCCTTGAACACAGTGTACGACATGTATTTAATATTAGCGGTTAAATGGGTTCAAATTAGATTTTGTTTACTTTAACATAAGAAACAAAAAGTGTGCATAAGACATGAAAAGGAAAATCAAAAGTTTGAATAGTTCAATATCATTCAATCTGTTGATTAGTTTCTTAGTAAAAATGTTGGAATTTTTAAAGGAAACAGTAGCGAGCTCTCCATTCTATAGTGAATGGTACTATGTTGATTTTGTACACATTTTTGTAAAATGTTTATTCAAAATACACTCACAGTTCAAGATCCACAATACAAGTGTAATATAGTATCATGGAAATTGGGTAGAAAATTTTCAGCAACTCCATTTCCTTGCCCAACTAACATAGTTTAGCAATAGTGAATGGTGAATGGAAAGAAGAAGCTAGAAACCAGTAGTAAGGATTGAAACGGAAGGGAAGAAAGTAGAAAGTGTCATAATAATTTATGTACAACACTCGATCATTTATCTCACAATCCGTTGCACACTGCATTTTGGACTGTGAACACTGAACAGTGCAGTTTAGATAATATGTATTGTGTATTGTGTATTATTAATTATTATATTAGGTCTGACTTGAGACATGAGCTTTTTCTCTCGACCACAAAAAAAAGATAAGGGGAAAGCTGAAAACTGGAGAAAATTGAACTACTGTACACTCTATTACTTGTGCATTAGTTTAATATAGTATTTACTATTTATTTTCTCGACATTTTCAATACAGTCTTTTGACAGCGTAATGAATGTCACTTGAATGTCTTTTCCGGCATCTGACATCACGTCCCCTTTTCCCCCTTTTTACATGATACTACCAACTATGAAAAAGAAAACACTGTACACTTATGTACATAGTACAAAGTCAATGTGCCATGCACACTGGACACTGAACAAGAAGGATCTAAGTATTTATTTGTATACAGTTCATGTGTAAAAAACACGTCTGTTGTTATTTATTGTTGTATGATATTAGATATTAGATATACGCGAGTAAAATATCAAAGTGCAATGCACATTTATAGAATATTATGAGCAATATTACATCATCGCATAACGGGAACAGAGTATCGAGTATCGAATAATTTCCCGAGTCCAGAATCTAGAATCTAGAGTCTTTTCTATAGTCATCAAATATACCCTGTACAACCGCCGATCCATGAGACAAACCAAGGCAGAGTGATGTATTGTAATAAGCTATTATATTTGTATCATTTTACTTGAGTTGCCTACGTTGAAAAATGTAATCTGTTTGCGCTCTATATTATGTGCAGTATGCGCAACGTCTACATAAACAAGTACAAGTCTGCGTTTGGATTTTGCAATTTGTCCACATTATCAATTATCAAGGGACTTGGAATTTTTCTTTGAAATTCAATTCGCCTTCAAACTTTCATCCCTTCTACACAACAGAATGCAAAAAGGAGAATTTAATGTTTTTTCATAGCTTTTAATTTTACTTTTTATTTGGTATTTTGTAGGCATTTCTTCAATTTTTTGCGTCCTTTTACTTTTCTAAAATGCGAAAGAAAAATCCAGAATGAAAAATGATAAAATAGGAATTTCATTTCTGGCGTAGGGAATATAAAATATGCAGCTTCATATCACTCTTCTTTGTTCTTCGTATTTCGTATTGAAATGAGAAATGGCGAATGGCAGATGACGAAAGCATTACACAATGATAGTCATAAGTCATAAGTAATACGGATAACATAAAGCGCATACTTTTTTATTTTTTATGTACCATACTCGTGATATGTGATATTTGACTGGATTTCCTAGAATTTGTCACTGACTGCGTTGTCATTCGTTCTTCTTATCTTTGGAGCTTCCATTCTTCTTGCCCGTTGTATCGTGCCCACATTGGACGAGACGGAACTTGGAGAAGAATTTATAAAGCTATTTGCCAGGAAAAATTACATAGCTGATGAATTCTTAATCTTTTTGGTGTACAGAGTAAGTTGAGTTAATTTAAGTTGAGTTGAGTGCTCAAACTTTCTTTCATTTTGCACTTTGTTGACTCTAAACTCTAGACTGCTGTAGGAATGGCTTAAAACTTAAAACTAAAAACTGTCGGCAGTTTATTCAGTATTCATCCTATTCTGTGTTTTGCGTATGTAGATTGTAGATTGTACATGTTGAATGGTGGATGTGCTTTAGATTTCAATTGTGTAAAAAGTAAAAAGTATAAATACATTGAATATTTTATAGGACTCTTCACTGTTCATAATGCATAACTCACGGCAAAGGAAAAAGTTTCATTCTATCGGCTTCTAAAATATAAAATATAAAACGTTTAAGAATTCATCTAATCCTAACACTCCCAAAAAGGATTTGTAATTTTAAAATTATACATTTAAAATGGAATAAAATGGATTTTTATCAAATACTATACGAAGATGAACATGGACAATGGACACTGGAAATGCATATTGTCAATCAATGGTTTTTCCAGCCTTTAGGTAAAAACTTGGTTAATTGAGCACTAATTGTAATATTATTATTCGTTCGTTCAGTCAGCAGCATTTATCCTGGTTGCCATTATTTTGGAGCTCGCTGGAGGAATTTACATCCTGAAGAATGGGACAGAATCCTCAAGTCTGACACCGTGGCTCGAGAGAACATTTAATAAACTCATCATTGACTCCAACTACAACAACAGAGCCAATCTTGCACTTCAAACCGTCCAGGAAAAAGTAACATTTTTCACCTTACTTTCGCTTTGGTTTATGGTTTATGGGTTTCGGGGCTTATTAATTATTTAATGTTTCGTTTCTCAGAACATCAACTGTATTTTCAAAGGATGTTTGGAATTTGGAGCTTGGAGTTTAGATTATTCCCTTCCTTCATCGCATCACTTGGGGCTTGAGGCGCAGCAACATAATTAATTATTAAGTACAGTGGGCGAAGATTGGAGATTGTATAACCTTTAATGTCAATCGTCAATCCATTTTTAATTCAAAGAGGCTTTTAGCTCTTACTCCATGTTTGCTGCTTGCTGCTTGTATATTATTTATATTATTTTAGCTCTGCAGCTCTCTGCTGGAATATCATAATACAAAATGCAAAATTTATCAAGCTGTACTTCAGTTTGCGGTTTTGGTGTTGGGTTTCGGCTTTCAGGTTTCGGGCTGTGGCCTAAATAAATAAGTGCGTCAGCCTCCAAAAATTATGACGTTTGCCCTTTCCATCAACCAGCCATGATAGTAGATTAAATAATTAATTTTCCACGTTGGATTGAATTCATGTAGGTTGTAGCTAAATTTTGTTTTGCTACCTTTTGTGTCTAAAAATATGGAGAAAATATTCACATGTATAAAACTCTTTGAAGTACAAAAAGTATTATGATTTAACTTCAACTTCAATTTGAAATGAAGAAGACCGATATAATTTCTAATTTCCCCCGGAGGATGAAACTTTTTCCTTTGCTAAATGCTAAATGTGAAATTTGTTTAGGCAACTAAACTAGTTCAACTTATTCCGCAAGAAAAAGGGAAAAATTCATGCTTAATCCTATCAGTTTTACTAGCTTCGGGATATTCTTGCATTCATCTCGTAGAATGTAGATCTGTTTCATCTCTTTTCTCGTTTGGTTTTTGTTGGTTGATGCTTCACAATTCCCAATTTATTAAGCTTATTAAGTTTTTTATGTATAAAAAGTTGATTTTTTCTTCAGAAAACTAGAGCATTTTTGTTTTCTATTTCTGTACTTTGTGTTTAATATTCTTTAGAAAAATTGAAAACTTCTTTTAGACACATTTATAACGTATTTGCTCAGGTATTAGTTTATGCTTGAAACTTTTGCTTTTTTCTTTTGCTTTTATTGTCTACATAACATATAAAAAATATATGAAAAATACTGCCATGTAGCAAAGTTTGTTTATGTATTTGAATCCACATTCTTCAGTAGTCAGTATCATCATTAGCATCGTCAACTAATCCCATTCAAATTCAATGACCAGAAAAAGTATTAAAAAGGAAAGCTTAAGGAGTACTTAATTTTGAAATTTAAAAAAAAACCAATTTTATTTGGTGAGTGACGGAATTTGAAACTCAAAACTCAAACAACTCGAAACTCGAAGAATTTGTAGGCCAGACGGCAAAATGGAGAATTTCAACTTCAAACTGCTGCTGCTGATCAAGCTGTTGAAAGTTGAAAGTTAAAATTGGAGATAATGAGGACACTCGGTGAAAAGGAAATGAATGAGTAAGTAAATGAGTTTCAAATGCCGAATGAGTGAATGACAGATATTTATATAGATTATAGATTCTCAACACTCTACAGTCTACAGTGTAGACTCTACACTCTACACTCTACATTCTATAGTCAAAAATTTATGCTCAATCTTCTTCCCTTAATTGACATTGAGAATCGCTGTGAAAAGTTTCATTGAGCTGTCACGCCCAATTTTGCCCGGAACCCAGGACGAAAAGGAGAAAGAGCTGTCAAGTTTTTTAAAGATTCAAAGCATAGCACATTATCGTACCGCAATCACCTGTCTCAAAACTCAAAGAAGAAGAAGACACAAACTTAGATCAGACGCCCATGGACGAAATTAGAGCATTGGGAATGAAATGAAAGGGAAATTTCTCTAGAAGTATTATTTGCCTTTAGTGCTTTCGCCTGTCTCTTTGTCTCTTAATTATATGCACAATCTAAAATGTACAGAGTATAGAGACTTTATGCTGTTTGCTGTTTCCACTGCTCGCTCTCTCTCTCTCTTTTGCCTAAAATTAGAGTCACTTTCTTATATTTTATTCCTCCTGTAGCTTTTCATCTATCTTCTACTCCGGAGGACAAGGGAAAACTTTAAACCTTATGCTGCATGGAGGAAAAAGCAAAGAAAGTTGGGGCTTTATCTTTAAATGTTAAACTGTAACTAAAATGCTTCTGGGTGTTGTCATTTACTTTCCGCTTTCCGTTTCTTTACAACTAGCAACTAGCACAGACTTTTATTAGTAAAATGCAAATTGGATACCTTTGAAAAAGCATCATTCAGTAATATATTATGACAATGACCAATGTATATAATTTACATAATTGACATTGATATTCCTTCAATTTTAAAGGTGGGTTGTTGTGGAGCTATAAACTACATGGACTATGACAGAGCTCGCCTTCCCATTTCTGAGAACTGTCGAGACGCCGTCACAGGAAATGTTTATCAAGATGGTTGTGTTAAGAAGTTTTCTTCTTTCATCGAAAAACGAGCCGGTTGGATCGCTGGTATCGCATTATTCGTCGGATTTCTCCAAGTAAGTTGTTTTTTTCTTAGCCTTTACCTCTTATTTCGTTTTCCTATCGTAATGTTTCAAAAGGTAAAATGTATCAAAAGATGTACAATTTAAAATGTACACTGTACATTATACAACCCACAGTTTACATGATGACTCTTGCATTATTTTTTAATGAGCAAGCATTTGATTCTCCTTATCATCAGTTCTTCGTCACCTGCGTAGAATTTTCCATTGAACACCTCTCTACTTTTTGATACTCTGAATTTTGAATTTTGAATTCCGTGTCATTTCAAAAAGCTATCAACTATCTCAAATCTCAACTGTATCAAGCTCATTTAAAATTTCACTGTTATCTGTTTTCATTTTAGAATCATTATTTTGCTATGTTGTGAGATTTGAATTTTGAGGTTTGAGCTTTGAGGCTTGAGGTTTCTAATTTATAAACATCAAAGAACTTGGAATCAGAAGATTTACATAAAATATAAAATGCCTTTGTATTTTCTACTTTAAAATTTCAAAGATAAGAAATTAAAAGCTAGAGAAAATCAGAGTCTGGTCCATTTTCTGTTTTCCTAGATCCTAGACAAAGTACAGATTCCTGGAAGCGCATAATCCATAACCATCCATAACTTAGATAATTCCCCCGAGAACAAGATGAAAACGGAACAGTCCAAGTCAGAGAATTTCAGTATACACTATACACACAAAATACAAAGTAGAAAGTTCCTAAAATCCATAATATACAAAAGTACTCTGCACTCTGCATACTTTGATATAAGATATAAGTATGAATTAGAGATTAGAAATTAGGACAGTGCACTTTGTATTTGACTATTGACTAGAGATTTCAGTCTAAAAGGTCCAGCTCTGTTTATATATTTTATATCCATGCACAAACCTGTGCATTTCTATAAAATGAAACAAAGGAGTCATAAATATTGAAGACAGTTGAGTCTTGAGTCATAAAAAAATTCTTGATTTTACGGTGTCATTCCTCCAACGTCGATCCTAATTTTGTGACAAAAAGACAAAACAAAGAAGAAAGTATGCCGCCGTCATAAAAATGTCTTGTCTGCTGTACAGCAATTTCGAATATCCACCAAATCCACCATCGACAAAAGATACTACTGAATATTTACGAGATTTTTTGCTGAGGAAATGTAATATAGATATCATAAACACGGATTTTGCGTTTGATTTGGCGACTCCAAAGTCTGTAATATTTCTTTTTTTGTCTTTGTCTTGATCGGCCTCTGTTTTTAGTCTCCATCTCCGTCTCTATTTTAGTCTAATGAAAAATGAAATATCACGCGTAAAAACTGCCGCTGATATTTGATATTTGATGGACTTACATTAGGGATTACAGATTAGACAAGAAACAATAACCAAGGACTTTGACTTGGTACAACTCGGAGTAAAAATAAAAGACGTTGACGATAGCGATAAAACAGGATAAAAAATAAAATTGTGATTCATTCATGATTCTGGTAGGATGTGATATTTGATATTTGATGGACTTCCACACGGCATGATTATTCTTAGAAAATTACATATTTTGGATAATGCATCACGCTTCCTTTTGTACTCTAGTGTGTTATTTTTCCTCCCTAAAAGATAAATAGAGTAAAATAGAATTTCCTAACTCTTCAATTTTCAGCTTACATTTTGATTTTTGATCATAATTAGTTAAATACACAACTCTACGCACTACGCTCATTTCCGGTTTACCATTTACGGTTGTTGCATTCTTCGCCATGTGATGTTTATAGTGTATAATATTGACACTGTGATTAGTGATTATTGATTATACAAAAAATAAAATAGACCGTACAAAATGAATGTCTATTTTTATTTCTTTTCTTTTCTAAGGAAATGTAAGCTTACTTTTGCCATAAAATGTTTCTAATATGATTACTTTATTGTCTATTGTCTACAGATAATTCTCGTGATTTTGTCCATCATGCGATGTCGTTCAATACGAGAAGGTGAAGATGACGGAATCAGGAAAAAGCAGTCGTACGATCCTGTTGCAACCAGAGCCACTTGAAGATAAGATAGCTTAAAAAAATAAGATAAGACGAGACAAGACAAAATAAAACAAGAAAGGTAAAGCATCCAAGATGTTTGTGGTTTGTGTGTGTTAAGACAAGAAGAAAAAACATGCTAAAGAAAAAGAATTAAAAAACGACAAAAAGTTAAGGTCAAAGTTCTAACCTCAAGTGTAAATAGTAAATACACATGTACGCAAAATATAAAATATATTATAAATTATGAAGATAACTGTAAATAAATAAATGATACGTAATATAATACGGATAAAAGATACGGATAAAAATAAGCACACATGTATTTTCTATAATCCAGAATCCAGACATTACAATAGTTTTTAAAGCAAGGAAATATCATAAATGTGTGACATACAAATAATAGATAAAATGCACAAGACATCCTGACGTCAGCTTTGTAGATGTTTTAATCTTCTCCTCTGGACAGCGTACACGAGCACTTTGCTTTTTCTTCATTATATTTACCTACCATCTTCTGTCTTGAAAGCGTGTCTTTGAGCTTTTAGCAATTTTCTTTTTCTTCTTTTTCGGTCAAAATTTCTACCCGTTTCCTTATTTTAACTCTGTACTTTGTACACTGTCTTGCTTTGTACTTGCCAGTTGTCAGACATCTCAGTTTTCACTATATGTATGTTCTTCATGATCCAGCTCGACTCGACGTTCCTTGTCTACTTGACACTTGACGTGATGATTACTTTTTTAACGAAGGTGTAAAAGCTTGAACAAAATGTGTTCAAGCTTCTAAATTTCAGTTGTAACCACAGTTTTTACTTTTCTTCTCCTTCCCTCACCTAGTAGACTTGTAGATAATAGACATTAGAAAATAGAAATAGACAACAAATAGAAGCTCATTTTTTTTCTTCATTTTTCAAACCTGAGGCAATAAAGCCAAACCAGAATTTCATGACTCCATTAGTGTTTAATGTCAGAAACCGTTTCTCTGAATACCAAATATCCAATATCCAGTAGGCTATTTTTCACACAGAATTCTCAACAAGATACCAAAATATTAAGATTAAATGCAGAAAAAATGATAAATATCAAAAATTAATTTTATATTTTTAAACATGTCACAAAACACAAAACTGAAGAAAACTAAACCATTTTTTATGTATCCGTTTATTACCTTCACGTCAAAATAATTCACAAACCAAAGTTCAATAATAATTTTAGTAATACAAAAATAATATAACAATAAGATTTCAATGTTGATTATTGAATATTGATAATTTTAGATGTCTTGTGCGTGAATTGTGAAATTGTGAATGGTTTTCAATTTGTGTTCTTGTATTTATTAAAACTTTGGGCTTATGTTTTTGTAATGTTACTTTTTCGTTTGTACATTTTTTAACCTAGTATTTAATTTAATTTAGTATGGTTAAATTAAAGAATGTTCTATTATATAATGATATAGTTAGTATATTAATTATTGATACTAGTTTTAGACAAACGATAACATTGATTCACATTGTACAGTGTACAGTGTAAAATGTACACGTTTGTTCAACCTACATAGTATTCATTATTCATATTTGCATTAGTTTGCCAAGAGAGAATGTAAATGTAGTTTTAACACAAAAAACCAACATTTGCACTCGTTTTTATTGAGTAAATTCTAGCCATGTTGTAGATAAAAAATAAACTTAGTAGAAATGGATTTGATATCCTATTCAAAAGTATATAATGTGTAAAGTGTAAATAGTAAACTGTTAATGAAAAAATGGAATTGTATTCCCTGTATTGAATATTGAATATATAATATTATTTTGCTTAATTATTTGTTTCAATAAATAAAAATAAAATATGAAATTCGCCTTGTAACGCTGACTCTCGTCGAGCCACCAGCTCCGACTTCGATTTTGTATTTTTTCGTTTTATGAACCTTGTTTTTAGGCTTATATTCGGTATGCGTCAATTTTTAATTGACATCAACATCTAAATGTAATCTTATTTTTTGGAGATTCATCCAAACTCCAAACATCATCATTATCATCAAAAACACGATTCAAATCTTTCAAAGGGATTTACTTTGCTTCACTTTCCTCTTGTGAATTTTCTGAGCCCACTGAAGATAAAAGATAAGTGGCCGACTCATGTACGCAACTGCAGTCCATAATACATAATATTTTGAAAAGAAACATGAAGAAAAAAAAGGGTTATTTGTTAAGTAAAAATTGAGAGGTAAAAAAGCAAAAAGTATAACTAATACACACAAAACACAAAAAATGGAGAAAAAGTATTGGACAAGGAGAAGAAAAAGAATCATCATCATCATCATTATGGAAAAGTAAATAGTCAATAGAAATTGATGGGATGTGTGGACTGTGGACTGTAGACGGAGTAGAGAGTAAAGAGTGAGACTGGAGGAGATTGTCAGCTCCTAAAAGGTTCTTCCCACTCTGTCTAATCCTCTGTCTGCATCTTCAAGATCCAGCATCCACAGCATTCAGCAGTCAACACAAAGAAACATCATCAGCTGTAGATCCTAAAGTAAGCCCAAGTTGAAATTGTACTTGCACCATTCACTACTCACTATGGCACCACAAGGAAAGAAAAGAGAAAAATACGTCAAGAAAAACTTTGAGTCACTTTTCACTTTTCACTCTTCACCAGTCCTTTCTCCAGATATTGCTTTGCTGTTTGCTCAATCTTTCTTTTCTACTCTCCACTCTCCACTCTGCAATATGACAGAAAGGAAAAGACGAACAGTCAAACAGAAATACAGAGAGAAAGCTAAAAGCTCTCATTCTCTCTCTCTCTCTCTCTTTCTCTGGATGTGAACAAGTGCACTTTGCACAATGTTCATACACACTACACACATATTGGTAAAAAGGTAATGATGATGATGATGGCGATGACAACGACAATGACAATGACAATGATGACCCCAGCGGCTTTATCACTCGCCTCTTCAGATTTCTTATTTCCACTATTCACTCTCTACACTCGACACTCGACACTGTCTAGAAAAAATTAGACAGGAGGAAAGCAGTCACATTTGTAATACATAATAAATACAACATTGTGTGCAGTTTGTAGTTTGTACTTTGTGGTACCATTTCCAATTCACCAGAAAACTAACCATACCAAAAACCATACCAAAAACCATACCAAACCAAGCCACAGTAGAAAAATTACAGAGAGTAGATCCAATCCAATCCAACCGAATATTAGATAAACGTCTAAGCTAGATCCAAATCCAAATCCAGATCCACGAAGAAAAAAAACAGCTAAAACAAAAGTTCTAATAAGAAGACCTAAAGTCTTGAGCCTTGAGTCTTGAGCCTTGACGAACCTGAAGCCTGAAGCCAAAGAAAGAGAGGCAGAGAAAGTAAAAATAAAAGTAACCGTAAGAGTGAAAGTTCCTTTAAGGCGAACACGTTTCTTTTATTTTCCTTTCCTTCCAGTTATTTGTTATGCTCGCTGCTGGCTGCTGACTGCTGGCTGGTGGCATTATCAAATCAGATATGTGTGTATGTGTGTGTCTACATAATACAGCGTAAGAAATAAGAATGGTTCAAAGTATGATCTACAAAAAAAGGAAAATAAGAAAGAAAAAAGCTCAGGCATAACAAAATAAAATGAAGCAAACAAAGTTAGTAGGAGGAAAGAAAGAAAGAAAGGAAGGGAAGGATGGATAGATGAATGGATTTTTGTTGGTTCATCCTCTTTCCTTTTCTCTTTTTTTGGCACAAAGACAGTCTAAACGAGTTGGAGTCCGGAGTCTGGAGATTACAAGTTGCATCCAAATCCACAACCACAACCACCGCTACTCACTGACTTACTTTTTTTACTTTCTCTAAAGTCTAAGCTCTAAACTCTAAACAGATACAGGGCAATATCGTATATTTCCATTCAAATGGAGCATGGAGTATAGAATACACAGTACTTCTCTACTCTACACTCTTTATTCTGTATCAAGTTAGGTCAAATAGATTGAACAAAATTAAAATCGATTTTTAACTTCCACCACGCCACGCCAACCATGCCATGGTAGAGACTGGAGACAGGAACAGGATTGTACTTTGTAACATTTTGGAAGGAAAACGGGAAATGGAAAACAGACCAATACCATCCAAAAAAAGACGTGCAACGCCTTTTGTAAACTGGAAGGAAAAACATCATCCTCTGCTATCTAAATTCTACATTGTACACTGTACACTGTACAGTGTACACTCTACGTTCTGTAGTCTAAATACTTTTCATAGTTTTATACCTTTCTCCGGTTACCACGTAAAATGTACAATCCACATCCACAATTCACAATCTACTCAAACCAACACGCTTTACAACTTCTCTTTTGCTCTTTACTTTTCTTTGAAATAAAGGACGGCATTCAAAGTCCAAGTCGGATTGGAAATCGAATTTAAACTCAATCCATCAAATATTTTTCTTTCTATACACATCCACTGAAACCATGATTGATATCGATATTAATATCGATATCAATATCTTTCCACGCATAACTCGCAATTCACTGTGACCGGAAAAAAGGTCGGAAAAATATGTAAAATAACAAGCACGCGCTTTGCGCGACTTGACCCGCGGTGCGTTTGCTGCTTCGCGGTTCAAAAAATAATTAATTAACGTTATTATAATTTCCTTCGAGTTTTTCAAAGCTACTGTTGCTGTGTTTTGTAGTCAAGTCGAGCTCTAGCATCAACTATATGTGGAGAGCTCTGGTATCTACTGTGCTCGAACTTACTGTACATCTT
>JAQGBH010004085.1:0-17873 GCA_034698265.1 Sminthurinus aureus | reverse complement strand
CGCATTTATAGCAGTATCATACAATTCTCGAAAATTCCGAAATTATAAAAGGGTAGTTTGTAATGTGCTTTTTCGAAGGGTGAATTCCGGCTGTAAATCAGCCGCTGCGCGCATCTTGTTTTTTATTGTATATTATATTACATGTTATACGTTATAGATAAATTTTATAAACATGTTGTACCCGTGCTCATTGTGTATTATATTATATAGATTGTACTCATCATATATATGCACAACGTACATGTTTTTTTTCTTCATTTATTGTTGAGTGAAGCAGGACAACGGAATTGTTCTTTTGTAAGATCTTTTATAATAGACATTGTATATTTTATATTTTACAAGTGCCTCTGAATGTAATAATGTATACAAGGTATAAGTATAAAATCCACATCAAATAAATTGTAATATATAAGATTTACGATAATATACGATATACTTTAGAGTTTGGAGTTTGTAGATATCAAACGCATGTAGATTGTACATTGTACATGTAGACTGTATATTGCATATACTTACATACATTATATGCTCATCAGTATGTATAGCCGGTAACGAGAGAGAGGTTCAGAAAAGAGAGAAAAAGAAAATATGGTGTGTGTCTGTTCATTGTGTTTTTTAATTCATGGAAATTAGCATTAGCACATCTTGGTCTGTCTGTTCCTTTCTCACTCATTCGCTTTGACGTGCAATTGTTGTGTGTGTGTGTTAAAGTCCGACAAATTCAGACTAAATATTTGCATGTGTGTAGTGTGTAACACCACCATCGACCATGCTCTCTTAAACCCTTTGTCTTTCTTCTTCTTTTATCCTTTTTTTTATCTTCTGCTCTGTGTTTTAGTATATTTGTAGTATTTAGGATTGATAATAGTATTAATACATGTGCCCACTTTCCTGAACTTTGGAAATTCTCTATTGTACATGTATATTGGTAATAATTAAAGAAAGAATGGATAAATGGATGAATGAATGAATGACACTTTGTACATTGTAGATACAACCAAACACATGCTTGTACATCATTATATGTTAATAATACAATAATATACAATAACATTTCTTTCGTTTCATTCACCTCAATTCTCAATCCTCACACAGCTCTCCATCAAACTGATGAGAGACAGAAAGAGGTTTTATGTTTTGTAAAGGGAAAATAGGAATCTGCCAAAACAAGAACCACGAACTTCATTCATTAAGTTTTCATTATTTCGTACGGTTTCTAATGTATATAATATGTATGTACATGTACTTGTTTATAGTATTTGCATAAATAAAAAATCACATTACATTTTGACTCAAGTCTCAAGTTGTAGTTTATTTGGACGATATATCTATCTGTCTTTATCTCTCTCTCTTTATATATATATATATATAGATTTATATGTATTTCATTTTAGTGGTATTGTTTTAAAAAGAGTTCATGTATGACAAAATAAACTATATTTTCTATTATATGTCTATATATAAAAAAATATGTACAAACAATGCAATAGTAGAAGCAATAATCTTTTCTCAACTATGAGAAAAGCAAATGCATCTATAATTTATAGAGAATGCCTACTGTTCATTTTACCTGTTTCATGTACGATGTATAATGTAGGTAAAATATGCTCAAAGTACAGGAAAATTGTCACTGTAATAAAACTATTCTACATTCTACACAATATCTATACGATTGCTTATAATAATATTGTGTCATAATAATATTATAAGGAACTTTTCTGATCAAATTATCATATTGCACTTTTCTTGCATTTTGATGAGACTAAAATAAAAGTTTCAATTTTTACCATTCTCTTTTACGTGTCTTACACGTACATTAAAGAAACAACGTGTATTTAGAGTTGTTATAAATACATGTATGTGTATAGATTATATAAATTTCTGCATGCGTTTTCTTGCGCAAATAAATAAATACATAGTTCATCTCATAATATTTGAGAGACAAATACATTGTATTTCATGCAAAATAACAATCATAATAATACACCTTTATTGTACTGCTTGCAGCAAAATGCTTCAAGTTTGAAGTTGCAGAAGTGTATAATAATATTATTATACCTTTCTTAGATTAAAAAAAAAACAGAAAAACTATAATAATATAACTCATTCCTAGAATTCTACTAGACGACAACGACGACTAATGTGCTACAATATTATTATGTGCGAGAAGCTTTTGCCTGTATTTTTGTAGGTCTATCGAGCTTGTATAATAATGATATTCAGTACTAACACACACAATTTGGTCCTATAATTGGGGACTATATAGGTGAATATTAGAAGTGTAGAAGTTTTTCTGATATATATCCTGATGGATTTAGTATGTAAGTACGTAAGTATATACGCAATAAATGAATGTTATAGGGGAAAATCTTGAGTACAGGGGATATAGGCTGAACAATTCCTACGTAACATAAAAATCACGCCACCAGGTTTACAAAACTATCGCGTTTATCACTAAAATTTATTAATTTTAATATGTGTAGCGTAAAATGTATAAGACTAAAGAGAAAATGACAAGAAACTATATAGGATATTTTTCAGTGAAATGTTATTTTGACCAACCATAAAAAATGTTTTAATTAAGTCATCAGTAATCCCATGTAAAATTATGTATCTTTTAATAATAACAGTAAAATGTAGGCAAGTCCCTTAAAATACGTTTAACCACTCTTTAAGGACAATTTTATTTTGAATTTAAAAAAAATGGAATAATAAAAATACTAAAATAATCAATAAATCTATATTTCAATAATGATTTAATCAATGTTTAAAAAATGGGTACATTTTGTCACAGTTTGCAGTAACAAGTAACAAGTAACACTTTCATTTGAACTCTGGGGAGTGTGATTTGTTTTCTTGTATGTGCGGGACTCGAGTTTAGTACAACCCAAACTCTATTCGGTCAATTTTTTTTGTACAATTCTTGCTTGTAGTGTGTGAGTCTGATATATTCCTGCACATACAAGTATCTCGTGTATTATATTTTTTGGAAAAGTTTTAATTTTGTAACATTAACTACTTAATTATAATTAACGTGTGTTGTATATATTATACGAATTCGTACAATAATCAGTTTACTGTGTTCGCAATAAAATATATAATGTAGAATTGTATTTATATGTTGTGGGATTAAATCTCAAAAGCAAAACATACTTTTTAAAATACACATATTTAAGTAGTAGTGTTGTAGTTGTGTAGAGAGGCGAATGAATTATTAGGTCAAAAGGAAGGAGAAAAAAAAAACGAAAGAAGTGAAACATATTATTCAAATTTTAATTGGAATTAGGAATGTGAGTTATTATTTATATATAGTTGATCGACATAATAAATAAATATTATATAATATTAACCTCAAATATTTGTGTGTGCACTTGCTAGTCGTGAATGTGTGTATAGCTATAAAAAAATATATTTACTACTGAATCGGAATTCGGAATGATATTTTTATCATTATGGCTTAACCGGCAAGGAAGTTAAAAGTTAAATAAAACATCTTACGCTACATTATCTTATCATTGCATTGTGTACATTTTTATTTCATAAATACGAAAGACGACGGATAATTAATATATTCAAGATATTTAAATTATAGAGTTATACTAGATAAGTTTATTATATTATTTAGTAAATATATAAAAGTGTGATTTCGTGAGCCTAATTTTTTGAGTAATTGGTGCAACCAAACCGAAAACGGTACAAGAAGGAGAGTCGTGGTAAGTTTATGGAATTATATTATCATACACATAATATTATTATACATTGTTATTATTAACTTATTTTGTATGATGCAATTGAGAAAAACTATTTAATATTGATGAAGGATTTTTAACATACAAAAATCGAATGCAGGTTATAAAATTATATTATTATCAATTCCTAGTTTTATACATATATTTATATAGAGCAACAAAAAATGTGTGTTCATCATATGGATCAAAAGAATGCATGTGGATTGGCAATCCTAAACCTTTTTTTCTAATTTATGCAGAAAATCGAAAATCATCATCAAAAGACTCGTCTTACGTGGATTTTTGTTTGTAAAAACATTACAAAATATTGATGATGGTTTTTGAAGAGTTTCTCCATTCAAATATATAGTCTATATTCTATGTTCTATATATAGTAGCTGTGTTGACCTTTTACCCTACAATACATTTTCGCATGTGAGGAGGACTTGAAGGGTTTTTCATTTACATGTATTTAATATGTCTGCTCGGATATTTTGAGAAACTAAATTTTTAAAATGAATCTAAACAGGGTATAATAATATAAAACTATCATCTTTTGTCGTACAGAAATGTGTAATATTATTATAACATGAATACATGATATTTTATTTTTGATGATGCAACTTTTCTAGTTTTTTTTTATTGTATAATAATATTATAGTAATATTCAAACTTAATAATTAATTGTTTATGAAAATCTTGTTTAAAGTTAATAGATACAGGTATACATAAGTACATATTCTGATCGATTGATCGATTGATTGATTGATTGACTGGCAAGACTTAATTAGAGACCTTAATGATGATAATTGTACTGCTACTAATAATAATAATTATCATTATTTGTTTATATTATTGTCAATGTTTAGGTGTGAAAATTTTCTTAATCAGGCAGGCAGACAGACAGACAGCAGCTGACCGTATAAATTTTATGGATAATACTACGATGCATTATATATTATACACATGTACAGATATATGTACATGTAGAATAATTTATTGACAAATCAAAAGTCAAAATCGTGCAGCATTTACTTACTGTATAGTTCTACTATTATTATTATGGAAAAGATGAATCGATTTTGTATTCTCGATTTATTCCTAATGAGAATAAACATTTTATTTATCGTCAATCGTAGAGAGAGAGAGAGAGAGAATAAGAGTGATGTGCAGAAAATATGAAATGTTTTGTAAATTTCATGTTTTTTTATGACAGGATTTACAAAGGCAGGGGATAAAAAAAATAGTAGTAATTTTAGTAAACTTTAAAAGAGTATATTACAACTAGAGCTAACAAAATGACAATGGTACCATAATAATATAAAAGGTATTTGAATGCAGTTTTTTAAATTTTGCAGATGTATATAAAATATATACGTGACCTTGTATCGCCAAACGCAACTAGAATTATGTGTTCTAAGTTCTAAGTACTAGCTAGCTCGTACTGTCGTTGTTTACTGTGTATTTTAGTACTGTTTAGATATTTTAATATATATATAATATGAATTTTTGAAAAAAAAAATATATTATACTTAATTTCAGTTAAAAGTGTAAATATGTGTATATGTGTTGTTTCCACGTATCTATTTATTTCCGACAGTTAAAATTGAGATAATCATACTATTACAAACACTATATATATATATATATATATACCCCTTTTGAAGGCTTCTATATTTAGTGAAAGAGCATTTGTATATATTTGTCATTGCATATCGTATTTATAATTTATAGTATACACTATACATCATACATCATATGATGGACAAATAAGAACATGATACTGTGGTCATGTCTACATTACACTTACACATCACACAACGACGGATACTCGGTGGAATATAAGTATTTACCTCATTTAAATTTTAGTTATGTACCTTGATAGAAAGGTATCAACAGTAGAGCTGTTCCATGTTGATAATAATTAGTATTATTATGACATTTTGTAAACATACTACTACTACGAGTAATACTACTACTTTTTCTAAATATTGTATATTAGATTTTAGATTTTCATGAGTAGATATATTCCAGTTACCGTTTGGGAAATACGATACATTTCATGTGTCATGTGTAAAACATATGCATTTAAGAGGGATTCAAATTACATGCAATGTTAGTATAGAATTTAAAATTTAGTGACAGTTGTGAAGATGATTTCAATGATATTTTTGTGGTTTGACAGCAATAATTTTATACTCATAATCTAAAATAGTATCCAGCACAGCTAGAGACACGATGTTAGAAAAGATTTCATACGTGAGAGTACTTATGTATAATATTATAATAATATTATTATCTATAAATGTGTACATGTACAATACTAGTACTTAAAGCCTACTGATTTTTATAGAAATCAAACGTAAAAAATTCAAAAAAAAAGGAGTAATAATTGAAAATCAACGGGAAGTTAGTGATGGTATAATGTAGAGTACATCGTACATAGAGAGATTCATAGTATAAATGCATATGGTGGTGGAATGACAGTGATCAGTGATATAATACCATTATACTCACAAACAATTAGCTCATTTTATACTCATTCCGTTTCCTAGAATCCATTATATGCAGAGCTTTGGAAAAAAAGATAATTTTTAATCATTTTATGCTACTGAGATTTAGACGATGCATGTGCGCAAATATCAACATTATCATTGGAAGATATTATATTATTATTATGTATTATGTGTGTACATGTACATTACATGCTGTACACGTATAATATTATTACTAATTACTGAATGTGCATAGATGCTCAATGATGTATGAATGAGGGTTTGCATTTTATTGGTTTACTTTATGTTGTATACAACTAATAAGTCATAATATCCATCAAACTTATATGTACAGGAAATTTGAAATAAATAATAATAATGTCAATATTATGTTGTATGTATCAACAAAATAGAAAGAACAGTAATAATAATGCACAATGTGACACTACATACATATGTACATGGTAGTAAACAACAGGCTGACAAATGTCTATAGTCTATACCTAATTAATGTAACATAGAAATGAAATGGGTATTGTAGAGAATATATAGCGACTACAATATCTATATATTTTCTAGAGGCAACATTATTGAACGCTTGCCCTTATATAATAATATATTATATATATATTATTATACGTGTGTTTAGAATCATTTGTACAATATTATACGAATTTGCATGATATATTATTATGTTTCGTAGATTACATATTATACGTACATTGTGTGAGCATTTCAACTACGAGAGATGATATTATACTAATGTAATGTAACAATTTAGGCACTGTTATTAATTATGCATAATTAATTGACACTCGCTTAAATGGTACATATATATTTTAGTGTAATATATATGTAGTACGTAGTACGTAATGACAAAATATTGAATGCATATCGTAGTGTGTTGATAGCAATAATTGATATTGACTCCTGTCTTTTCACAAATTACAACACTATAGTTCAATAATAATAGCTCCATGACAGTAATGACTTGATGATGATTTTTGCTTTTTTTTTTTTTTTTTTGCTATATACACTTGTCACTTGCTAACCGAACAAATTTAGTGCATGTGTGAAATCAATATGGAGTAATTGAAAACTCCTAAGCGTGTTGGTGTCACTAATTTTTAACAAAAAAAAATTTAAGCTATAATATTATATTGAATGACTACAATTACCGTTAATGTCAAAACTTTTAGTTCTTCAAAAATGTTTGTGTAAAAAAAAACCTCATTTAGAACTTGTAGATTATGTAACATTTTTTATAGAAACATAATAATAATAATTATTATTATTGTGTTTGCTATTATTGATTTACTGAGACAGAACAAACTATAATAATACATAATACTCACGTAGATGGATACATTACATACTATATTATTATACATTACGAGACAGGAAAATACTTGCTACATGTGTTATAAACTTAAAGCCAAAGGTTTTCATAGTTCATACATAACGTATCATCCTTTGTGCACTATCGAGTACTACACAGTCACACACATGCAATATGAGAAAATGTTTGATAAAAATCCTTCATCTTTGAGTTGTTATTGTTGAAAAGAATTCATATTTTAGAATGACACAAGATAATAATATGGATTATTACATCTTTGTTAGTCATCCTATTGATATTTTGTCTAATGACTGTCTGTTTATTTCTTTACTAATTATTTCAGTACCTGGAAAAACGTTTGACTCTCTCCCTTAGAATTCTTTTTGTGGGTGCGTATTAAACAATTTTGCTTGGACATGGCTTCATATGCTAAAGCCCTTCGTAGTAAAAGTGAAAATTCACATGAAATTGTTATAAATCATAGTAAAAGTAGTTACAACAATGGATCGAATGCTATAAGTCGAAGTCTTGGAGCCTCGAGTGGAGACTTAAGTGGTGAAGAAACGGACGATTGGCCCGAATTAAAAATGAAAGGTTTGTTTTATCAAATTATAACAAAAGTTTTATTCTTTATGTATGCATACTGCATACTATACAAAATTCAAAATGATTGTCATTTTACTGTCTCAATTTAATAAAAAAAAGTATCTAATGTAAAACATAGTTTTAAGGTAGAGTTCTGAAAAGTTGACAAACTAAAGAATTTTTTTTTTTTTTTTAAATAGTTGTACCGGCTCCCCCACCAACTAATAATCCCTGGAGGTTAGTCAAATTTGTAGTCATTATTTAAAACACACATATATGTATAAATATATAATATGATTGGCATTGGGTCCATAAATAGCCAACTCCCATTTTTAATAATATTCTATTTTGACGTGTTTTTTTTTAAAACTGGAATTTTTATTTAATTAATAATTTCTAATTAATTAAATAGGACCAATCCAAATGCAGCAGCAGTCATTTCAAAGATATTTCCTACATCAAATACAACTAATAATAATACTACTACTACTACTACTACTACTACAACTAATTCATCAACAGCAGCAGCAACAACAACAAATACCACTAATACTAGTACACCTACCACCATAAATTCACACAGTAATGACAGTGAAAAGTCAAATTCGAAACGAGAAACCTCGTCTAATTCAAATTCAAATTCTGTTCAAATATCGTCTTCTCATGCCAAATCTACCGAGTCTCTAAAATCGCCATCACTTCCAGGTAATTTATTTCCACACACTCAAAGAGTATGATACAGAGGATTATTGTAAAAATAAAGTTCTAGAATGCAGTTTTATAATGCCCGTTAGAACTTTGAACTTAGTATATTCAGTCAAAGCAAAAACAAATTGTAGAGATTGTAGAGTTTCAAGGAACAATAACGAATAACCTTTATTATTAATATCTGTTATTACTTTATACTTAGTTTGTACTCATATTATTACGGTGAAGCCATATTTTGATATACTTGATTCTTGTTTAAAAAGCTGAAGACGTTTTTCTAATCGAATTAACAGTGTAGCTCTTTTTCCATAGACAGAGTAAAATATAAAAAAGGACGTGAGAAACAAAGGAAATAAATGCAATTCTGCATTTCTATCCCATTTACCTGAAATTTTACAGAGATGTATTTTAGACCATACTAAACAATGTAAAGTTAGTCTAGTGCCCATCGTAAATACCTTTCGTGTAAAATGAATACTAAAATGTGAAACACACCTGTAGAAAAAATTCAGAGATGAAAGGAAGCATTGTCCTTTTTTTTAAAGAGGGGGTTTCACAAACTTAATTTAGTTTGGTCTAAAGTATACATCTCTACAAAAATTTTAACTAAATTCGATAGAGGACAAAATTTCGAATTATACTATGCGGATTAAAAGATGTGATATGGGAGACAAATATATAAAGGAAATTTTGTGTTTTACATGTATAAAACATTAGTAGAGTTTTGCATAAAAAAATTAAATACATTTTTATTATACAGAAATTTGTTTATTCAAAAAATGAATAATAAACTAATTGTAAGTTTTAATTTTGTTTTGCAGAAAGTAGTAGTAGTAGTAGCAATAGCTCGGGTGAAAAGCTGGGTGGATCATCATCATCTAGAATACCAGTGTCAGGTCCAGTGAGAAATAATATTCCAAGAAGTCCAGTCAAGTCATCATCCAATCAACAAATCAGAAGTAATAATAGTTTATTATTCGTATTATTATTTGTTTGTTTGTTTTACTGTGTACTACAATATGAGAATGTTTATTATACTTTATGTTCATACAACTGTGGTAGTTATAACTTTGCTGTTACATTTTAAAGTCATAATATAATAATATGTGTTAGGCGTCATGTCGTAGTTGCATGATAGTTTTTATTTTATTCACACAGTGAGCGAAACATAATTGAATAGTCCTGTTCCATTTCAAATTGAATATTATTATTATTATTATGGATTATGAAACATTTTTTATTATTATTTTCTATTGGAAGGAAGAGAGAGTGTATGTGTTTAAAAAAAGGGAATTCAATTGAAAGGCATGGGGTTTTCTTTTACTGTATGGACGAAGCGATTTCGATTGAGTTTATATTCGTGGCTTTTCAGTTTAACGATCCATTAATATTGCTCATTGTTTTCAATTTCTATACAGTTTAGTTTTTTTTATTGTCGTCCATGTAGTATGTTATTATTTTTCAATAATGAATTATGGTTTTTGTATTTACATGACTATAGCTTTAAATGTCCTTCTAGTATCTAGAAATTTGTCTCGATGGGTACTTGACACTTTGCCTTGACGCCTATCATATCATATAAGTCTTTGTTGTTTCTATTTTGTATTTACTTGTTATAATTGTTTTAAAGCAAATATATTATATACACACACAGACACAAAGCTAATATTATAATATTGATTCAAATTTTGGAATTTCACATTTAAAAAAGTGTATTATAGGTTTGTTTAAAACTTACTATAATATCATATCACATCATTATTAACCAGTAGCCATAGCGGTAGTAGTAGGTTTTCATACATTTTATGATTTGATTTGATTTTAAGCAGTTTATATAGGTTGTCTTATGTTTTTCTGTGTGAAAGATTATCATCAGCTCATGAGAATGGCAAATACAATTCCAATTCCACTTCAAACGGAAGAAGGGGAATCATTCGTGGAATGTAAGTCGGTTTATAATATGGACAAACCGATCTTGTTCTATGTTAAAACCTAACATAATAATATGTAGATATTCGATATATATATATATCGAGATAGACACATGCGTATAGTGGTTATTATTTATAACGTTATATATATATTTTTTTAAATTTTATGCGTGCATACATTTAATGTATAGAGATATAATATATTATGACTATTGTGTGTAACACGGCAAAAATATAATAATGTGCTATAATATTATATTATTCTTATTATAATACTTATACTCTATACTTTATACTTGCAATCCACTTCTCCAAACACTTCCAATACTTATACTCTATGTATTTGTATAGAAAAAGGTTCTCTTGTCTTTGTATAATGATCACAACAATAGTAATAAGTATTACTTGTGCAGTAAGATGTAGAGAGGTAGAGAGAGAGAGAGAGAGAGAGAGAGAGCATTAACAATACATGTTTATAATTCAAAAGAATTTTGTTATGGTGTAACATGCTGTACTTGTTGATGTTTTCGTTTTATTTCGTCAGCAATTAGTTTGATACGTGCCATAGTATTTTTTTTTTAACAAATTCAAAGTTGAAGCATTCTCTCTTCCTAGAATTTTTCTCAATAGTACCTCCACTATTTATCAAAGCTACAGTTTATTTTAACGACTAATATGATTTATAAAAATATGCATGTATATACATTTGTTGTAATATAATAGTTATCTGTAATCAACAATAGGTATACTATGTATAGTTAAATCGGAAAATATACTTTATATAATATACTACTTACATTCATTGATTTATATTATGTTATTAACGATAGCAAAGAGAGAGAGAGAGAGAGAGATTATTTCATATTGGATTTGATATCATATTATTATTATTTTCTTATCTTATAATTAAGTCGAAAATATTCTCGCGTTTTTATTATCAAAAATTTCTGTACTACATTTTAATTTAAATGTATTATATAGGTGGAGACTCTTCAAGTCTACCTCCTCGTTATGGAGATAGACACAATAGAGGCCGGGGTCGTGGTTCATCAAGAGGTCGAGGAGGAAACAGCAGCTACCGTGGAGGAAAAAACTACCATCAAATATCAAACTCTACTTCAAATCATATTAATTATTATAGTACAGAACCTAGTGAACCTATATTAATTCCTTCCACACAAACGGACTCGTCATACCCTCCAGAATTTACTACTCTTACGCCCATGTACGCTCCATTACAATACTTTCCAATTAGCACTTTCCCTCCGACACCTTATGCAACACCACTTGACACGACGGGAATCCTTACGCTTACTACCGATGAACAGCAACAAACAGCCTTTCCTTCTTTTGTGACTGTTGACGCATATGGTATGTAACTATGTTTAATATAATATTATGACAATATTTTCACGAATATTTAAGTATAAACTTCAGTACATGATGTTTTCATTTACTTATTTTAAAACAAAACAATAATAATATTATGATGCTTTACAATAAAATAAATTTGTAATAAGTAATATAATTATCGTTATGATTTACATTTTCTTTTTGGGGATATTATAGAAACCAACCAAAGGATTGAAATGGTTAAAAATCAAATGTAAGTTGATCATTTCTTTTTTCTATTTTTTCGTTATTGTACAATTACACATTACACATAAATGAAGGCTGATTTTATTTCTACTTCTTACTTGAAAGGAGTAATTATAATTAATCATAAATGAATATTTATTTGATACGGGTACGCATTAAGCACCTTCTCATCTCTGAAAGGAGTATTAAAATTATTATTCTAAAAAATACTTGATGAAAATGATTACTTTTTCCTTTCGTTATTCAGTGAATACTACTTCAGTGATGAAAATTTAGAAAAAGATTTTTATCTTCGACGAAAAATGGATTCAGAAGGATATTTATCTGTTCAACTAATTGCTACTTTTCACCGAATCAAGAATATGGTAGGTGGAGACTTTGGAATCATACAGCAAGCTATACAACAGTCCGATAAACTTGAATGTACTCCTGACTTTGGTAATGATTTTATAAAACGAGTGTATTTTACATTTGTAAATTATGAATATAAAATGAATGCAGATACACTGCATAAATATCATACATCTACAATATTCATCATATTCATGTGTTTGTTTTTGTTCCAGGTTATGTGAGAGCACTTAATAATCCTACAAGATGGCCGCTTCCTGAGCAAGAGCAAAATATGGTTTCGCTTTCCATATCGTTGACTGCAATGTCTCTGCTGCCTTCGCCGGGATCTGTAGATAACGAGTCTGAGCTTGATGGTATTGATGGTATTGTATCCGCATCTTCACCTATTGACATTGTTTCGGCAATCCAATCTTCTCCTTCCAATTCCACTTCAAACGGAAGAATCACAATGGTTTCAACCTCGACAAATGGAAATGGTCATAGTGAAATGTTCCGAAATTTAGTGAATGTGCCAGAGTTTGTACCTAAAAGTAAAATTCTATACTAAAGAAAAGCAAATCAACCTATCAAGAAATGAAAACTTTAATAACAATATATAATAGAATATATATATATATACAGATTATATACTTAAAACTATATAAAAAAAGTCTCTAAAAAGCTACGAAAAAAATACGTTACATAATCATATAAATTATACATACATATATACACACAACGTAGTTATGTAGAATTAGTAATAATATAATATATATTATGATATGATATATAAAAAAATAGTAATATATTTGGATAAGAGAAATTTTTTTATTACAAAAAAAAAAAATAAGAAGAATTTTTAGTTAGAAACCGTTAGAATTTGCAATGTATAAATTTGATAAGGAGTATTTCAGTCATTTTTTTTGTTTGTTTGTTTTGATTTTTGATCTGACAACTAGGTTACTGTAATCAAGAAAAAAATGAAAAGAGTATCAAATAACTTATGTATACATGGCTCATGTGTTAATATCATGTATATGTATATTATATATGCTTAACAATGTATTGAATCACTAACAAATGACAAAATGACGCTCTTCCCTCCCGCTATGGATGTTTTTTTTTGTAACTATAGTTGTTTTTGCTCATCTTATACTGACAGTAATTATTTATATACACATATATTAAACATTATAATTATTATTATTATATTAATTTAAGCTACATTTATACAGTGTATAAAGATATTTATGAAGAGAGAATGATAAAAATATCTTTTAAACTTAAAACCAATTTTAACAGTATGTATACATATACTGTTGATAGGGTATGAAATCTCAAAACAGAGAGTTTTGTTGTTGTTATGCATGTCAGTAGTCATTATTACTTAGTACTGGCATGATATAAAAAAAACAATGTATATTGTACACATTAATTGTACGACATAGTCGTCATGTTTATTGCTCATTCAATCTGTACTTTATATATACATATATATAAATTCCTGTGTTTTTGATGAACACAGTTTCCTTTTTTTCCATATATTATGTAAGTGTTTTTGTTTCTTCTTTTTGTTTTGTTTTTTTTTTCGCTAATTATGACAAATTTTAGTACTATATTATTATTGTTAGAATCGAAAATTTAGCCAGAGAGGGAAAGATTCCTTGATTTAAAAATACACTATGTAATATATTATGGTGCTGGCTACTAAATCAAGCTGTTGTTTAAAAAACAAATAATTTCACTACTGTTTGCTCCTGAGTGAAGAAATCTATAAATGAAGAAGTTTTGATCAAGGTTTTACTGTTTTGAGTTTCAAGTCATCCAGTACAAGAAAATTCAGTATTTAAAGAAGGGTGATGAAAGCGTACTCTACGTGTAGTATGTATGAACATTGACAGCTCTCCATAAAAGTATTTTCTCATTCTATCGAAATAATAATGAGACAGTGAAAGAAGATAATGAAGAAGAAAAAAACGAAGGTAAGCATCCTAAAAAAAGTTTCTGTTCATATTTTGGCATGTTTGAACAAATTCTATACTTTATACAACATATTACATGATACTGTTACTTTTGGACTAATTTTGTACTTACTTTATCTTTTTTGGTTTGTTCCAACAATCTAATTGTACAGTCAACCTCAGAAGTACGGACTAGCAACAGAATAAAACTATAAGATTCTTCTACAAACTTTACTCGGAAAAATTCATGGCTATAATATTATATATATGATCCTTATCCTGATCATCACAACCAATTGCAGTGAGTTTTATAATGACGTGTTAAAAATTTGTATTAGTAGTAAAAATTTTGAAGCATAAATACTAAGGAAATCCATATTTACAAGCAAGTAATATGGTCGTCTATTTCTATATAGACTGTAGTAAATATATATTATTATATAAATATATATATATATACAATAATCACATATTTAAAATGACCTATATTTACATAAATAATAATATGATACATATATTATGTTTAAGGAATGGGATATTAAGTATTGCCTCAATGTGTAGAATATATATATATATATATATATGTATATATATAGGTACACTACACAATTATTAAAAAGATGTTACATACGCTTGGAAAGTCATTTTCGATTTTGATTAAATAATATTTTCGTGAATATTCAATAACAGGTAACATACAATGCAGATATACATATAAATATTAGATATTAGTGTTACGAGGAAAAATGTTTAAGTGCAAAAGTATATGGGGTGAGGACAGGAAACAATAATGCTTAAATAATACAGAGTATTCAAGTTTTAAATATTTATTGTTTAATAATTATTATTATTATTAATCATTATATTATATAGTAATGTATGAATAATATTACGAATCTGTTAAAAGTTACAATAACACATGTCATAATATAAAAAAATATACGTACTGTCATCATTGTAGATGTCGTAGATTTCAAAAAAAAACTTCAACCTAAAAAAAACACCATAAAATGGTATTAATGAGATATATATAACACCAAAAAGTATATATATAATATGTAATACATTATGCACGATAAATAATGAAAACATATAATATATTATGTATAGTGAGATAAATTTATTACGCTAGAGAGATTGTTCTTGTATAATGTGTAATTAATCATCAGGTATTTGTTATGTCGTATATTATGCTGCGTGTTGTGTATATATATATGCATCTCTAAACTGACGGTATAATAGCAGTTGATTGTTGAATTTTGAAGTTTTACGTTTTCGCAAATTGTTATTCTGTATTAGTATACTATTAAGTTTCAAGGAGGGTTATTCATATTTATATTGAACATATATTATATACGTATATACGTATATATATATCGTTATAGACGAAACAAGAAAAAAAAACATGGATATTATACCGACATCCCTATATAATATTTATATATATATATATATTGTATCAAAAAATGAAACAATTTTTGACTTTAATCATGATGGTTCTATATTATATTTATATATATTGGGCAAATTGTATTCTTTACTATGTTGATAGTTTTAAAAAGAAAACAATCGATTTATTACTGACCTTATAGAACAGTAGCACCTTTGTCCGACAGACTTTGTTTTTCGTAACTTTTATCACCAATAAATTACGTACCACTGGTTAACAGATAAACAGTAATAATTAATAATATGTTATTATCACGGCCATACAGAAGTTTTTATCGACAGGAACTTCTGTGCGGCCTTATCTAATAATTATTACTCTTTGTTCACACGTTTCCAAAATGCGGGTAAACGAGGTGCTACTGTCCTTTCGTTATTATAAAGTATACATTACACATATAATATGTTGTATGCATAACCATATGCAAAGTGATGTTTATATATATATGCTTAGTGATGTTTGTATATTTTACTTCTGGTATATAAATCGTAGAGTTTTGTGGAATCAGTGGGTTCTATTTACTATAGCGTTAAATTACATAAATATAGAGCCTTGGAAGTGAAAAAAAAAAATTCAAAGAAATTTATAAATTGATCAACCAAAACGAAATTATTATGATGAATAATAAAACAAAAAGAAAAAAACCCAACCAAAAAAAACCTATTTTGTTGTGTTTCTGTCTTGTTGCTCATTGAAATGTAAGCATATACGGAATAAAATTCGGTTGTAAAATAGAAGTGTAGGTAAAATATAAGTAAAATACAAGAAAAAATCCCAGTAGAAATCATAAAAGTAACTAGTAAAATGAGAGTAAACATACACAAAAAGATTTTTATTCAAACAATTTTCTTTTAAAATTTATACACACATTTTAAAACAAATTATAATTATTATTTTATTATTAAATGAGATTACATTTTGAAAGAAGAAAGACATACACATATCTATATATTTAATGTTTAATGGTAGTGTATTTTTCAGTACTTTCTATTAATATTATATTATTTTATTACTTTTATTTCGTATCCTATTCATTCTGGTGTTTTAGAGCATCAAAAATCAAAAACTATTATTTTATTATTAGTACCACAAAATTACTGTTAAATTCATTATAGTATAATATGTGTAATATATTATAATATAGTCTATCAAAGGCAAGAGATGTAATTTTTCCCGAAACGAGTACACTGTGTAATATCAAATATATATGTATTTACACAAAAAAATCATTTATATACAGGTATATTTTTTATTTACTTGATTGGATCTCTCTTTGAATGATATAAGATTGAACATTATTGATCATTGGTATAGTTGGTAGGTATCTACATCTGTATGTAGTGAAAGACTGGTGAAAACATGTAAGTGCTTTCACCAAAACTGTAATACATCTACAAGCTTATATGTAGTCTACAAAGCAGAACCTATATAAAAACTGAAAATACAACACACACCACCATATACAAATTCAGACATCAGTCTATATAATATTAACTAGCAGTAGTTTTTGTAGGTTTCACCTCTCGGGGCTTTAGAATTACCATAATATAAATATGTGGTCAAAACAATCATTAGTCTAGGCTACTAATCGTTTTTCTTGTTACATAATATTATCTGGATATATTCTTTCCTTGATGAGATTTTAGTATGTATATTATAACAAATGCTTGTCTCTAATATTGACAGTATCCTCAAACTTTAAGTCCAAAATAGTTTATTTTGTTTCAACCGTTATAGGTGTAGTTAT
>JAQGBH010004084.1:0-17874 GCA_034698265.1 Sminthurinus aureus | reverse complement strand
ATCGACACATGTAGACATCTGTAGTAGTCTCCGGTCGACTCAACTCTTGGCCAAAACACTCGCCAAACCTCTCTGCAACAGTCACTATTCTTCTCCATTCAAGTTCTTGTATGTCAGATTTCAGCCGATAAAACGTGATCGGCGATTTTAGATTTTAGAGATAAAAATTAATAATTATGTAATTTTTTAATTGTGATATTAATATAATTGATTGTGGTTATTGATTACAGGAAACTTAAAGGACGGAATTGGTTTTGGAAGTTGAAATTGTGCACAAGGTATTATATTATTGTTCATTGTACATTGATGAGAATTGAGAAGCATGTCTTTTTTATATTTTATCGTAATTTTAAAGTCTGCAGAATGCAAAATGCCCATGTTTCTGAAACGATCATCAATCATCAGATAATCGTTCTCAGAAAGTAAAACACTTGTCCATATTTATATCATGTTTTTTTTAAAATAAAATTTTGTTTTGTGTTTTTAGTTGTGTAAGTCCTCTCGGTAGAATTCCCTTTTCAAACACTGGGTCAAGCTGTCCACAGTGCGGGTTAAGAGTGTGTAAGTTGGTTCAAAAGCCGTTATAATTAAATCCCCAGTAGTTAAAACATTATTCTTTACAGATATTATATTTATCATTAATCATAATTTTTTTAAAATTGTAAAAAAACACAGGTAAAAATTGTCGGCATTATTTGGACGGATCAATAACTTTTGGAGACCAACAGTATCAACATAACTGGGTTTGCATACTTTGTAGATCATCACCAAACCAGTACAACTATACAGATGGAAAAACCCTAAACAGGTCTGAATTTCCAAAGTCAGGAGGCGGAAAATCTATTAGGAGATCCTGGACAATATCAAACCCTCAACGAGGAAGTGGTCAACAAAATTCACCCATTTTGAAATCATATACAATTTACAATGAAGATAACTCAATTCGCCAGTCAAATATTACAAATCATAGACAATTTAATTCCCTTCCTCGTCTAAATTATGGCCATTCCGTTCAAGATGAGAATCAACGTAAGATGTTCATTTTCAATGGGATGAGTATAATATGATACACTAAACTCTTCTCGTTTCTTTTTATCTCATGTCTAATGCTGTGTACGGAATATTATTTCCGTGGTTTTGCGTGGATTATATATTCTAACACTAGTAGCGACATGATTATTCACATGCATGCAAATCAGCTTATAGAATTACAAAAGATAGACACATAATATTATCTACCTTCTATAAAATCCGTAGCTGTACTTATGATCCTACATTACAGCAAATAAATATTGAGAGCTAAAGTAGCGCAGTCTCACATACGCACAAAAACAGATGAGTCGATTTTTGGCTACAAATAAGCGGCTGTGAAGAATGTAAAACGAAATGCGCAAAGGTTTTGGACCATCGGATTTGGATTATATAGACACGTTACGTATCCCGTCATATGACGGGCGTTTTAACTTGTATATTATATCAAATGATGTTTTTAGTATTAAAATGGATGGTGACAGCATGTTATATGTAGTTGGAAGTTTAACTTCTTTTATAATAATAATAATAGTATAGTATCTTAACAAAACTTGCTATTTGCTTGACATTTGTGAGTTTAAGATTTCGTGGCATAAAGTATTTTAATTGGATTAAATGAATGCACAATAATAATAATAATAATAATAATGATGATTTATTTTGATATTTTCTATAGTGGCTGTGACTAGTAGGAATTCTACTGCGGATGAGAAGACTGGTCATTATTCCAGCTCTACTCTGTATCCATTCAGAAATCACAAATCCAACTCTAATTCGTCTGTCAACTTTATAGAAGATGTCTACTGGGATTATTTTGATTCACTTTTTGTCCCAGATTCAGCTAGATCAAGTTGTGAAAGAAGTTTAGGAGAAACAGAATGTTGTTCATATATTATTGAAACTGACCGTTATCCAAATTCAAATCAAAATCAAAATAATTCTAATATCATTACAAATGATAAAAATAATAGTAGTCTTTCTGGTAAAGTTAATGATAATATCAACAGCAACAACAAGAATAGCAGCAATAATAATAGTAGTAGTGGTCAAAAAGGAAAATGTACCACAATCCCAATTAAACCAGAAAGGGCAAATAAACGATCAAATAGTTTAAATTCATATGATGGAAAGAAATTATCCTTTTCACCCTTGAGGACATATGTAGTTCTTCGTCAACCAACTACTAATACTAAAAAAAGAAGTTCTAGTTTTAATTTAGACTACTGTGGTGGTAAAAGGAATCGTGCCAATACAAATTCAACAGAATATGAAGACTATCGTGAAAGATTGGAGGAAATAAAATCACTTTATTCAGATGCTCAGAAACGACCCTTAAGTGAAAAAATTAATAATATTCAACAACCTGTGCATATTAATAAATCCACTACCAATCGAAAAGGTTTTATGGAAAATGATCTTACACTTATTCGTGATATTAAAGAACCCCTTATGAAACTAAAACGAAGTGAAAGTGCTAATAATAATAATAGTAGTAGTAGTAGTCCACACACTATTAATTATAATTTACACCGATATCATCATCAAGGTGGAGATCAAAATATAAATCGTAATAATAATAGTAGTGATTCTACATTTTTATTTGGAACTTTACCTAAAAGAAAACCGCAGTATAATATATTAGGACAATCTCAATCGGATAATTCATATTCATCCCTAGACAGAAGACATTATAATATTGAAATAAAACGAGAACAACTTGGAGAAAATCAAAATAAAAAGTCTTCATATTCATCTGCTACTACTACTAATAATACTGATAAAACTCCAACGCATCAGGATAGCAATAGTAATTTTTCATCTCTTCCACTTTTCCTATCAAATAGTCCACAATCAAAACAAGCCAAGTATTTTCATCGAGAAGATAGTAATTTTTTAATAAACAAGTCATCTGCTTCTCCAGTATTTAATCGTTCTCCAATCTTATCCTCATCCTCATCATCTTCATCTCCAATACCTAAACCACCAAGAAAATCTTTAAATAGGGGTAATAATAATAATAATAGTAATAATATGAGTAGTGGAAAAGGATTGAATACACAACAACAACAACAACCGTATCAAATGTCTGAATCAAAATCAAATCAACCCTATCAAATGTCAACATTACCCAAATCTTTTTCGTATGGTAGAGGAAATACTGAAAAAGTTGACACAAATTTAGAAATTTTATTGAAAAAAAGTGAAAAAATTTTAAATCCCAGTGGTATGAATAAACCTAATAATAATAATAATAATAATAATGGAAATGTAAATGTTGTACAAATAGTTTCAAATCAGACATTTCCAAGAAGAAAACCTTTAACAAATATTTGTGCTTCCAATTCTTCTTCTTTTGAGACTACACCACGTAATGATGTACATTCATCATCAAATTTAGATAGAGAATATCCAAGGAATATGTTAAAAGTTAATAGGAATAACAATAATAGTATTAAAAATATTGAATCTCCTTCATCTTCCTCTTGTGATTCAATTTGTGCTGTTGAAGAAGTTGTATCTACTGATGAAGAAGGTATGAATCAAGTTAATGCAAGTAAACTAAATCATGACGACGAGAAGTACAAGAAGCAGAAACAGAAGAAGAAGGAAAGGAAAGTTAGAGGGGCTGCTCAGAAGGACAATGATGATGATGATGATGATGATGATAAAGATACGACTGCAGTGGGTGGTTGGGTGTTTAACACACCTGTTGCCTTGTGTAGTAGTAGGAATAATAGTGGTGTTGGTGGTGGAAGTAGAGAAGACAGAGGAGATATCAATAATATAAACATTGGAAAGAAGAAAAATGAGAACAAAAAGTTGACTGACCTAAACAGTCAATATGTGCATTATGATACCCGGGATAGAAAGAGAGAACCGGGTATCAACTCCATTTCCTCAAAAAATCACGTATCCACACAACCACTTTCATTTATTGATTCAAATAATAAATCCCAACAACAAGAACAACAGCAGGAACAAAACCATTCTAATAATAAACCACGAAATGAATTTGTAACTACAGTGCAAATTAATAACGACATGTGCTATTATGAACCAAATCTAATAAATCCCATACTTCGAGTTTATCAACCAACAATAAGTAAAACAAAAGACGAACAACACAACTCAACGATTCTTCATCAAAATCGATACCCTAGTATTTCACATGGTAAAATAAATAATAATAAAAAGAATGAAGGTAAAAATTTAGTAAAATCTACTACTACCATTCCATTTCAAATTCCAATTGAGATTGAAAAAGATTTAAATAATATTACTACCAATAATAATAATACTTCAAGTAGTCAAAAAGTGCCTTTAACTACTTCTCCTTCTACAAGTTTATCACCAAAATATAATAATAACAATAAAAAAAGTCTTCCAAGTGATACAAGTATTAATAATAATTGTGATAATAATACAGATTTAACAGAAACAACGAAAGTAACTACTACTACAATTATTAGTGACATTAATCAAATTGAACAGTCAAAAGAAGACAATTTTGATAGTGCCTCTTCCGTGTCCACAATTCCAACAGACAATTCGAGTGATGACACAATAATTGACTGTTCACAACAAAAACAAAATTTTACAACCAGTAATAACCATAATAATAATAATACAAATAAAATTTATGCACAAGGTTCTAATGTGAATGTTGACTCAACAACTAATAGTACTAGTGATTTAATTAAAGTTGATTATAATGTGGGTGGTGAAGAAAAAAACATTAATATTCATGATGAACCTAAACATACTACTGATAATAATATTCATAATGATGATGAACATGAACATGAAAAAAATGAATTTGAATTAAAAAAAGAAAACTTAGTAGATACACAACAACAAACGCTTCCCAATTCAACTACTACTGTTACTTTTACAAATACCCATCAAGATATTAAAAGTGAAACAGATAGTAAAAACGAAAATTCTCAAGAATTATCTTCCTCTGCCTCCTCCTCCTCTTCTTCTAATAACATCAAGAAGACTGAGAATTCAAATTATAATAATACTAATTTGACAGATAAAATAAAAAAATTGGTTTTTGGTCACGAAGAAACAGCACAACAACAATATAGTTTAGATCAAATTTTACAATTACAACGAGATATTATATCATTAGAAAAAGACAACGAAAATTCCAGTCAAAGTATTCCTTCTTCTTTGCCTTCTGTTTCTACATCTGACAATATTATTTGTCAACATAATGATGAACAAGAACAAGCTCAACCAAAACCAGAATTAGAAAAGTCTAGTTTAGATGATATTGAACAGGTTTCTCATGATGATGATGCCATTTTAATTAATGACAAAAACAAAGAAGAAGAAGAAGTAACAGGAAATAACAACGACGATTGTAAATCTGAAGACGGGATTTTACAAGAACGTGTACCCAATTTACAAGAAATACATCCTCTTCCATATCAAAATAGTACTAGTAGTAATAATAGTTTTACAAGTAATTTGGATATAACAAAAGAATTTCAACGATTCTGTGATATTAGTCAAAAAGTCAAAGGTAATGAGAATCTTTTACAAAGTCTCCACGTGTTTGAAACGGAAATTCAACTTGGACGCATAAATCCTTACAACAACGAAAATCACAACGAAAAGAAGGAACATAATAATAATAGAAACATTAAAGCAGAACAAGGAATAGAAGAAGAAACCGAAGAAGAAAAGGGAATTCAAGATATTACAGATATTGAAGATGATAATGATGATAATAGCCAAATTCTTGAACAAAATTATATGAATCATTGTCATTCTACTTCAAATTCATATCCAGTTGAAATTGAAGAAATATTTGAAAATCACCAAGACTCAAATAGTAGTAGTAGCAGTAACAATTACAAGAATAATATTACCAATAGTAGTAGTACAAGTAATTCTTTGCCTAATGATATTGAATATCACGAAGATATTACAGACAACGAAAATACTATTCTTCATCATCATCATAATATTACAAGAATGGACCATGAAAGATTTGAACGACTAACCCCAGAAGGGGAAGAATCGTTCACGGATGAAATAAATACAACGAATAAACAAGTCCAACGAACTAGTCCGGATGGAGCACAAAGTCCGCATGACAAAGATGATGATGATGACAAAATGAATAAATTAGTTGATGAAGAAACCTTTCAAGTTACTTCCTCAGATTCCGATAATAGTTGGATTGAAGAAATTCCCTATGAAGAAGAAGGGTAAAATCTTTTTTCGTTTTATTGTTCATTATGTTACTTTTATATTTACCGGTAATTAGTAATTATATTATGGTAATTTTCATAATGTAATATACATATATAATACTTACATTTATTATTATTATTGATATTTTACACTGTTCAATAATTCCTCATTAATGATGTTCTCTTTTCTCAACATTACAGGTTTCCTCCATTAGATTTGACACTGCATACAATTGTTGAAGAATCGTGTGAGGATTCATGTGATGATGAAGCAGAATGTTTGTCATTACAGGAACAATTAGTCAATAGGAGACCAATCGATGATTTAGAAAATTATTTTAATTACCTCGATCCAGCAAATGCAGCAGCAAATTCCTCTTCAGACCCTTTAAATCTACCCCATTATGATTATCATCATGGTTCACCTCAGCATCAACACCATCATCATCAACAACAACAACAGCATCAATATCTTGCCCATGCCCATGAAGACTCTGAATTTAGTGATACATTTAGTGAATCTAGTTTTAATTCAGAAATTCATCAAAATCATGAGGATGAAAATTCAATGTTAGAATTAGAAAATACTGCAGTAGATCTTGCCTCAACACGCCTTGAAAAATATTTTACAAATTTAAATTATGGTAATACAAATAGTAGAAGTAGTGGTGCTCGTAATTCAGAACAAACGGGAGGAGTGGGAGGAGGATACCCAGAAGATTCAGAAGATAGTGTAGGTTCTGAGAGTGAAAATGATGACCACTTTCATGACAAGAGGAAAAAAGTACTAAAACATAAAAGAACAGCAAAAGAATGTGATGGTGATGATGAAAGTATTATATTTGATCAAGATGAAGGACATTTTGACACTATTAAAAAGTCATCCAAAAAGAAGTCTGAAAGTAACATGAATGCTGCATCAAATTGTGATATTGAACGAGAACCATCCGAAAGTAATTTCATGTATAATTCATATGATGATGATAGAAGTTTGGAAATGGCTGGAAATAATGACAATAGTTCAGGGTCTATTCAATTCGCTTCCTCTACCAACCAAGATCAATCCTCATCTGCTGCAGCAACGCCAACCACTGTTCCAAAATCAAAACAAGTTAATAGATCTAATAGTTTCCAGTGGAGCTCGGACGAAGAAGTAAACCAAATGATGTCAAAACTAAGACATTTAATTAAAAATTTAATGCAAAAAAACCCACATACAACTTCTACCGAAACCTCATCGTCTTCGAATTCACAATCGCAATTACGTTATTTCGGTACAATTTTTTTTTCATTCTTTTAAATATTTTTAAAAATTATGCTAGCAGTACATATTATAATATGTTATAATTTTTTATTTTTATTACAAAAATATATAATACTAGCCATAATTTAAAATTTAATGAATTTATTATGAGAATTGTGTTTTCTTTTGTTTTTTTTTAAAAAAAATTAATAATATTATAGAAACGGAATTGATACGCTTAATGAGGCAGGAGCCACAGCTTAAGAATATTGTATCGGAATACATTTCTTCTGAAGAGTCTGATGATAATAACGAATTTAATCAATTTATAAAAGAAGTTGTAAATCAAGAACAGTTTGACAGTAGATATGCATCCTCCTCATCTTCTTCATCATCATTCAAAAATTCTACTGATTCTCCATTACTACAACATAAATTACATCAGCCTCAAAGTTCTCTAGGTCAAAGTAATAGTCCAGCTCTCATTGCCAAAGTCATGCATCATATTGGAAATCGTCTGAGTGTCTGGATGAAAGATGAAGAAGAAGGGAGAGAAGGAACTCTAAAACAAGTTTCTAGTGTCAGTTCTGATTTAAATGAAGACAGATTCTCATGGAAAGGAAGTAAGTTATATATATTTATTTCATACTTTTGTAATGCAAACTTTGAGTGATCCAGCAAACTTTAATCAAATATAAAATGTTTTATTTTTTAACATTACATTTTTTTAATTGTAGTAGTTGTTGTCCTTTCTCTAGGATATGTATTGTTACATTTTCTCAAAAATTAAAAATATTTCTGATATATTATTTTTTTGTTTACTATAGGTTTTGAGTCAACACTTGCAGCAAAACGTCAATCAGTTGGAAGTACAGATTCTATTTCTAGTTCTGATTTTAATAATCCACATAATTCACAAAATACTCTGGGTGTTGACAGGTGAATTATTATTATTTTCTTTCTCATCATCTATTATACATCAAAAAATATATTATGTTATGTGTGTTGGTTTTGAATGGCTTTAAATTTTATTTAATGATGATTCATGGTTATTTTATTTTTTGTTGATAATAGAATTTTACGCTCCTCATCTCTTCATCATTTGGCCAATTCTCAACCCATAGAAGAGAAAAAAGAGGAAGAAGATAATATTTCCAATATATCAAATTCCCTTCCTAGATTAAATGTTGCAAATATGTCCAGAGCTCAAAGTTTAATTGGAATTAAAGAAAAAGTCAAATCAGCCAGATATCGTCCTCCTGGTAAGTTATTGAGTTATTTTTTAAGAAAAACAATATCTTGCTTTTGCTTATTCGTCTAAACTTTACTAACTAAATAAACATATATGCACATACATATGTGTATCTTGTATTTATTGATGATTGCGATTCGTATTATGCTGTCATATTTTATGCTGCTTACTAATTACTTCTATAAATTTCTTGCTCCTCCAGGATTTCAACAAGCACCAAGTATCATCAAACAAATTGACGATAAAATGTCTGTTTCTACTCCATCTCTTCATCATGACCACACACACAGCCCCGATACTCCAATTAATGTAAGATTGTATTTATTTTGACATAATATATTATGTGCATTTTCTATTTGTACATGTAAAATGTTTACCCTAAACCTAACAAGTACCATGTGTCTATTGTCTGTAGTACAAAATGAAAGCATTTTGTATTTAATAGTATTTAGTATAATATGAGTACACATCCATTAAATATGTTTGTTATTCGACTCTAATTCTATTGTCCTTGATGCATGAATGAATCGGGTCATAAAATAATTATTATTGCTAACAGTATGATAATAGTTATAATTTCTGTATTGTTTTCTCACTATATATGTACATTTTACATATTATATTTATACAGATACATAGAGTTGAATGAACATTAAAAATGTTACATTGTATAGATTTTATTGAAATTTTATAATATTACTTGTTATGAATTATAGAGCTTACTTTTCAACTTTGTTGTCTTTTTAAAACTTTTTTTTTGTAGCTCCGAAGTTCCGCTGATTCAATTTCCAGTATGCTTGAACACGGAGTTGGAAGGATAAATGTTCGTGGTTCTATAGAATTTGGTTTAGGATATAATTACAAATTGGCAAGCTTGGAAGTCAGAGTGAAACAATGTAGAGACTTGGCTAGTGTTGACACCAAACGAAATCGTTCTGATCCGTAAGTCAAACAAAATCATTAACATTGATCGATTGATTAATACTAATTATTATTAAACCAAATACACAATATAAGTACATCATAAGTATGCATTTTATACGGAATTTTGTAACCATGTTGTCTTTCAATATTAATAAATAACAACTTAAAATATTGTAACTTTTTTTATAGGTATGTTAAAGTTTATTTACTTCCTGATCGTTCAAAATCGGGAAAAAGGAAAACCAAAACCAAGAAGAATACCCTAAACCCTATTTTTGAAGAGACTCTCAAATTTCCTGTAACAATCTCAGAACTGCAAAAAAGGATTTTATGGATAAGCGTATGGCATAGTGATATTTTTGGAAAAAATGAATTCCTTGGTCAAGTCCTCTTAAATCTTAAAGATAGAGGTACACACACACATTGCTTTTATCATTTTTTTATCATATTAAATTTAAAATCATTTAAAAATTTATATAACTCTTAATTTTTGGTAAAATTGTATTTCCCGTACAAATAACATAATATTATAAACTGTTTATTTGTTCATTCATTAAGTGCATTTTTTATGTTGTTTGATGAAAAATAGTGTTTGATGACACGAGTCCTAGTTGGTACAGTTTGGAAAACTATAATTCTGGAATGCCAGAAGATCAAGAAGTCTCTAGAGAGGATTTACAATTAGTTATTGCTCTCAAGTGGCAACCTCAAAATACTAGTAGGAATCAGTCAACTGGTACACTCTCAGTTCTTATCAAAGAAGCCAAAAATTTAATACCCACCAAAAATGGAGCAGCCCCATCAACATTTGTCAAAGTTTGTCCAATTAAAGAATCAAAGACTCATCGCTCAAAACATAAGACGTCGGTATCTCGTCGGACCGTGCATCCAGTTTGGAATACGACCCTAATATTAGAAGATGTAGTTCTGGAGGATGGAGTGGAAATCAGCTTATGGAATGTTTATGACCTTCTTTCTAATTCTCATCTGTTGTCAAGTATGAAATTAGATAGTGATGTTCCTCTTTGGGAAGCCATGTGTAATCGTCCAAACTTTTGGATTGAAGGACAATTGGAACTCAACCTGCAAGTGCTTTAAAAATTACTTTTGCTAGAAATCTGAAATGAGGCCTTTATTATACAAAGCTTTTCCCCTTTAAAAAAAATCCAATTTTTGTATATGTACAGTCCCCTACTTTTACTACTACTACTACTTGATTTTGCTATTTTCTCTACTAAACCAAAATAATGAAAAGGGTTGTGTATTTTAACTACGGCTAAAATACATTTTTTTTACTATAGAAATGTATGTAAACTATAGTCACATTTCAGTATAACGTGTAATATTTTATACATTCCAGCTCAGTTTTACTGTTACGCACAATGTGTGTACGTACAAACGAAACGTACATTCAATTGCTTAATAATTCCAAATATTTATTACAAACAATATTATTGTGTATTAAACTGTAGGTATTAATTATTATTAGTAATGTTTTTTTTGTTGGTATTTTCTGTTTTAACTTGGACCGGAATATTATTATTATTGTTGTTGTTATAATTTTTAATCTTTAAAATTGAAATGCAACTGTCAATGTTGATTGCAGCTCATATTCACGTTCTTTAGTTTATTTTACAATACGTTTTACTTCCTAGGTTATGAAGTACTTGCAAAAGGAGATGTAATAAAATTTCTTGTAAATAATTATTTTCCTCAGTTTTAACAGTCAGCTCAGTTATATATACACATACGCAAGAAGCTGACTTATCTAGTGCACTATTTTTATATAATATTATTGTATATTATTATAATAATATTACAGATATTTAGCTATATAAAAGCATCTCTATACTTTTTACGTACCTAAATAATACTAGTTTTGTACGTAACAAACATTTTGTTACTCGTAAAGACAAAAGACACAGCTACTCCTTCCTTTTTAAAGGTGAAAGCTAACAAAGACAATAAACACAAAAAGACTTGAACGGGTTTATGGCAGAATAAATTAAGTAAGTAATAATATTTTAAGTTTAGGTTTCACAATTCACAATCCTGTTTGAATTTGACAGGTGGTTGATTTTTCACTAACTTTTGATAATAAGTATGATTATTATTGATGATATGCAAAAAGTTCTGTCTCTGTCCCACACAACTACCACTCAAATTTGATGAGTATTTACATTCAACGGTAAAATGATAATATTAGTTTTTCAAACGTTTTCTATTGGTTATCACAATGCAAATGTATTACAATCTTTATATTGTAAATTATACTTGAAACCAAATTCAAGTTGCGATTGCTTGAAACTTAAACAATTTTTTTATAGAAAAAAAAATATTGCAAAAAGAAGATGAATACATAATGGATACAAGATATAATCATCTATATGTTTCATAAATGCAAGTTTTCATGAATATGTGATTTTTGGTTATCCATCCAATACGTATTATGTGTTAAGTATGAAGTTGCGTTTGTGAAATGTAAAACATTCGTCCATGATTTCTGAATTGTGTGTAAAGCTCTGTGTATTTTATACTTGTTATCAGTTATCAGTACTGTGCATGTAGTATACAAAATACAGACAAAAGCACACACCACACAACGCAGTGTAGAGAGATATTACGTAAAACATATTATTATAAATTATAGTTAGCTACATTACATAGTTTTATGTAAAAGACATTGTTCTTATATATTTTACATTAATTATTTATTTGTTCATTTTATTGTTGACATACTTATTATACTTACTTATATATTATGTGTACTAAACCAGCTTCAGTAATTATCATTATTATTGTATAGTCTATTTAAAAATGTAAAAAACAAAGTACACGATATAATATATTTAAATTACTACCGATTACCTATTTGCATAAGGTATAACTTATAACGGCTACTCATATGTAATAACGTATTAATATTATTTAAAATATGTTTTATGCATCAAAGTAATACAACGATACACAAAGATGTGATTTTTACATCTTCAAAATAAAATACTTTTTGAAAAATTAAATCGAAATCTTTGTTGCTCTTATTGTACTCTCATTTTCCATGTTCATGTTAAATAATGAAGAAATAAATGTAAAAACTGAGGTTGCACATTCTATTACACATAATAATAATATTATGTCATATTTCAACAGTAGTGTAGACTGTATAGTGATAAAAAACGATTAGACGAAAGGACGCAGCTGTTCATTGATATGTTGTGTAGAATGTAGATGACTAACAGTAGTACGTAGACAGGTGGAAATATAGCGAGTGCTTACACAATACAAAAGACAAAATGATCGTGTATTTTTACCTCAGTGTACTAATCCTACTCTGTAGCTTTTGTAATCATCTTGAAAATCATCGATGCAGATTGGCTGCATATTATAGATTATAGAACTTTTTTTATGTATGAAAAACGTTTTATAATTTATTTTTTGAGAGTTGTGACCCAAAAGGAAAAGAGGAATCACCACTTGTGAGTGATATACATTCTATACACTTAATCAGTGAGGTGAGAGTCGGAATCAAAGGTCGGTTATTTCTGATTCACCTCAATGCGACAACAAACGATAAATATAGATCAACTCATGTATAAAATATAAAATATAATTTGCTTGATATTTGATATTAAATACACACGGTAGAAAACATTCATTCGTGGATAATTTTACACATTTGATGCATATTATAGGTTATGGGCATAGTGTGTGATTGCTTAAGGGTTTAATTAGTTGATTTACACAGTATTTCTAGTATGTATGTATGTATGTACTTGTTCAATGCGGCGCTATTTTTTTTGCCACATGGAACTTTTTATCCTTCATCTCAAGAGTCCAGAAACGACATAAAAATGTATGTGTTTTTATTTTCTGGTAACTCAATCAGTCATCAATCAAACTTTGATATTTCATATCCAATTTCAAGTGGCTGACGATTGACAATTCCTGTTGAAATAATTATCACAATTTTACAACCATGAATCCCTGCCCACATCTCATGTACGAATGCGTATGTATCCATGTGTGTCATACTTTAATTTGCAATTTGATTACGAATAAACTGTCGTCGATGCTGATGAAATTCTGTGATTATTCTAGATTCTAGATAACAAAGAAAAACGTACTTGAAGTAGAGAAACAGGTGCCAGTAGAAACACCAGAATTAGTCTGAATATCGTAACACTATACACATTCTCCCATTTCCCAATTCTTAATCACGGTTTAAATATGTAAAATGTACGCATTCGAATAACTATAATGGCATTTGGAATGTACGCCTATGGCATTCAATGGCTTTTATTTAGACAAAAATTGCATAATATACCATATATACAGTACTTATGTTTTACTAGTTATTAGTTATGTAATATTGCAGCATGAAATAACAAAAAAATTTCAAAACATGTCAAATGTCCAATAGAACCTGAAAATAGATTAAAATTCGGATTGCGTTGCTTAAAATAGCTATTTCTGTCTTATCTTTTGTCCATCATGTAAAAAAAATTTTATTGGATGAGTTGAAGATGAAAACAAGCAAGGAGTTTATGAGCTGTAAAGTTTTCAATACAACTGCAGATTGGGGCAATAAAATGGATAATTTGTACACAGCACATAACACCTGAGTTATGGTCAAATCGAGGGATATGCACATTACTAGAAATCAGAAAATATTGCCAAATATTAAAATGGGAGATAATCAATAATCAATATATTCCCAATTACGTCAATAGAAATAATTGTTATTTTGAATCCGTATCCGTTTACTAAAAAATACTGATACAATGGAGTACCCAGTATCCATGTTCAATCATGTAATAGCATTACCATTATAATATCATTATGAATGATCTGACACTTTCCACATATTTATTTGTTAATGTGGCATCTGTAATGATTGACTTTTTATCCTTATCACTTATCAGCCTCATGTGTCAAACCATTTCAAGATTAAAAAGTATTGAGAGTGTGGAACATTGAAAATACATAATGATATAATGAGTTGTGTCCGGTTTCCATCAGGATCCCAAACCAGTATAAAACACAGACGAAATCCCTCTGAGATTCACTTTACAGTTCTCCTCCTCAGTCGAATAACCAATTCTGCAAAAGTCTAAAGTTCATTCAAGGTATTATTTTCTACAGCCAAACAATAACTGTGATTTTATATTACTACAACTTAAAAATTAAAATTTCAGAATGAGAAATACATTCAATATTTAGAAAAATAATTTCATACTTTGTCTATACTTTTTCAGATGAAGTTAGCTTTGATTATCTTGGCCCTTGTCGGTGTCTCTTTCGCCGCTCCATCTGGAAGTAAGTGCTTTCACTTTTCAGTTATTACTACTTTCTCCGTTTAAAGTGAAAAGTGTCTGCCGACCTTTCGTTACATTCTAGATTCTAGATTGGCATAGCCATTAAATGATATTTTTGTATTAACAGAAGTTGCTCCACAAGGGAATAACTTGAGACCAGCTCTCGAACAACTATTGGAAAATGTCGACAGAGAAGGATTAGCTGCTTTTTTCCCAACTCTCATCGAAAGCGAAGAAGGTCAAGGAGTTCTTGAATACTTGAGAGGACCCGAGTTTGATGCCATTTTGGATGCTCTCTATGCTGAACCCGAATTCAACAACGTAAGTTTTAAATTATTTTTGATCCTTTTGTGCATGTATTTAGCTCTAATAAGGATTGATATCTTTCTAAGAATGAGAATGATTTACAATTTGTGATTTAATTTGCAGATCCTCAACTACTTGTTCGAAAATGGACTCGAAAACATTTACACCGTCATCGATGAGCTCCATGCAGCCATTGGAATCCCACCAAGATCCAAATCTGTCCAACCACGTGACCCACAAGATATCATCGACCAACTTCTTGCCTTCATCGATGTCAATGGACTTTTGGAAGATTTGCTCGAACTTTTGGGCTCTGATGTTGCTGTCCAAGAGCTCCTTGGTTATTTGTCAAGAGCCGAAGTTGCTGCTGCTTACCAACGCATCAAGGTTGTTCAACAAGTTGCCGATCTTATTCAGAAAGCCCGTGACGCCGGATTAGACATCGACACCATTCTTGCTTTAGTCGAATCTATTCTCGGATGGAGTACCAAAGCCGTTGTTGCTCCACAAGGCAATGACTTGCGACCAGCTCTTGATCGTTTATTGGAAAATGTCAACCGAGATGGATTAGCCGCTCTTCTCCCAACTCTCGTCGAAAGTGAAGAAGGACAACGCGTTCTTGAATATTTGAGAGGAGCTGATTTTGATGCCATTTTGGATGCTCTTTATGCTGAACCTGAATTCAACAACGTAAGTTTTAATTGTTCACTGTTCTTTTGGTTTGAGAATTTATGAATTTAGCTTCAAAGAGGCAAATGAGACTTTCGGGGGAAACAGAACGATGACCATTTACGATTTGTGATTTAATTTGCAGATTCTCAACTACTTGTTCGTAAATGGACTCGAAAATATTTACACCGTCATCGATGAGCTCCATCAAGCCATTGGAATCCCACCAAGACCATACATCCGTCACGGACAACCACGTGAACTCCAAGACCTCATCGACCAAGTTTTGGCCAATATCGATGTCAACGGACTTTTGGAAGATCTTTTGGACCTCGTCTCCAGCGATGTTGCTGTCCAAGAGCTCCTTGCTTACCTCTCACGCCCAGAAGTTGCTGCTGCTTACCAACGCGTCAAGGTTGTCGAACAAGTTGCCGCTCTTGCTGACAGACTCCGTGAACTCGGATTCGACGTTGATACCGTTGTTGCTTTGATCGAAGCTATTTTGGGATGGGGAAGGAAATCAGTTGTTGCTCCACAAGTCAATGACTTGCGACCAGCTCTCGAACAACTATTGGAAAATGTCGACAGAGAAGGATTAGCTGCTTTTCTCCCAACTCTGGTCGAAAGCGAAGAAGGTCTAGCTGTTCTTGAATACTTGAGAGGACCCGAGTTTGATGCTATTTTGGATGCCCTCTATGCTGAACCCGAATTCAAAAACGTAAGTCAGAATTATTCGTGTTTTGCATGTAAATTTAGCTCCAATAAGGATTGATATATTTCCAAAAATTATAATGAACATGACGATAATGATTTACAATTTGTGATTTAATTTGCAGATCCTCAACTACTTGTTCGAAAATGGACTCGAAAACATTTACACCGTCATCGATGAGCTCCATGAAGCCATTGGAATCCCACCAAGGTCCAAATCTGTTCAACCACGTGATCCCCAAGATATCATCGACCAACTTCTCGCCTTCATCGATGTCAATGGACTTTTAGAAGATTTGCTCGAACTTTTGGGTGCTGATGTTGCTGTCCAAGAGCTTCTTGGTTATTTGTCAAGAGCCGAAGTTGCTGCTGCTTACCAACGCATCAAGGTTGTTCAAGAAGTTGCCGATCTTATTCAAAGAGCCCGTGACGCCGGATTAGACATTGACACCATTCTTGCTTTAGTCGAATCTATTCTCGGATGGAGCAGACATTAAATTAAAATATGACTTATTTTATAATATGAATTTTAGTTTAAGACTCGACATCTCGCTCTATTCTCATTCTCTACTATTTCTTATTCCTAATTTATAACTCTATTGACTTTGTGACTTTATTCTATTTCTACTCCTACTGCCACTCTCTCTTTACTTCTACTTTTACTCTTCCAAATTCCAAACTACAAAATACTCAAATACAAAGTCAATTTTATTGTGATATTATCTTTCCTCTAAAACACTTGTACGAAATAAAATAGCGAAAGAAATTTCGTTTTTATTTTTTCGCCTATAAAATGTTATGTAGCTCATGTCTACAGCTTTTACATCCAGTTTGTGCTTTTTCTCATCTCTCTCTCTTTCATCTCTCATGTATACACGAAATAATCACCCGTAACTTGTAGTCCACCTTGAATTTTTTGAATCATTGTGAATATAGACAGAATCACAGAAAACAAAATAATGTTCATTTTAGAAATATTTAACATTTAATTTTGGTTTAGTTGTGTCATTAACATTAATCATCAACGGTTGTCACATTTAATATTCATGTGGTTTACTATCAAATGAAAATGTCAAGGAGGCTATTCCGTTCTTCATCAATAATTTTGGATGGTAAGTATAAAATATATTATGCATAAGGGGACTCTCAGCCGAGATCATAAAAGAAAAACTTTGTTTAAAACACTTATTTTTTTATAACAAATTATGATTCTCC